>CATPAC010000061.1:0-64000 GCA_954871275.1 Leptopterna dolabrata | reverse complement strand
GTGCCTGTCAACCAGCTCCTCCACTGCCACTCCCCTATCCCAGGCTCTGCGGTGGGTGACCCGTGGCGGTCTGGGATTCCACCACCGCTCGGACCGAGCGTTGACATCGGCCATAACAATGACTGGCTGGCCGCGCAGCTCAGTCAACGCCCGGTCCAGGCCGTCAAGATAGGGGCCAATGCTATGCCTATACTGGCAGTAGAGGCTGACAAGGAACACCCTGCCGGCCCGACCTGTCAGCTCAACCACCACCATGTGGGAGCTGCACAAGTGGCCAAGCTTCAGGACCGACAGGGCCTCATCCAGCACGACCACGGCAGCGCCAGGGAACTCCCCCAGCCCAGCGCCGGTGACCACCCGTGCCCCCTCAAACCCCACTACCGTCTTCTTGTCCCGGGTGCAGTACGGCTTCTGGACGGCCAAAGCCTGCACCCGGCTTCTTCGGCAGTGGGGGATAATCTCGGCTGACGCCGTCGCTGCCCGGTCAACATTGGCCTGAGCGATGACCCAGGTGGCCTCAGCCATTCAGGGGCACGTCAGCGTCCTCCCCGCCGACGGCATCGGGCGGGGGATCCGCAGAGGGGTCAACCTCCATATTGGTGAGCCCCTTCAGCTCTGCCTTAAGGGACAACCTAGGAGGGCGCTGCTCCCTGGGGGCGACCAGGGGTGCGGCATCCTCCAGCCCAGCCGGCCCAGCACCAGGGATGGCAGAGGGGGAGACCAGAGGAGCACACCTCAAGGTGCCAGATGTGGGTTCCAACTGCGGCGCAGAGGGCGAGATGGCCGGCGGCAGGGGGACCTCATAAACGGTCCTAGATGCCGCCCTAATCTTCGCCCTCTGACGCTGAGGGCAGGAGGGGTCTCGAGACCCGTGCCCGGCAGGCAGCCCTGCCCTACTGCAGGGAATGCAGCAGGGCTGTGTGGGGGTGGGGCACGTGGCCTTAACATGACCCGGCTTGCCGCAGACGAGGCAGACATCCTCCTCCTTGGCGCACCGGGCCTTTGTGTGGCCATACTCGTAGCAGCGCCAGCACTGTATTGGGTCGAGGTGGTCGGTCACGTCAACAAGGCGGAGTCCGACATGGATCCGCCTTGCCGCAACCAACCTCTCCCTCAAGGCCGGCGCTACCACC
The DNA here is from genome assembly GCA_954871275.1 of Leptopterna dolabrata. Taxonomy (NCBI): domain Eukaryota; kingdom Metazoa; phylum Arthropoda; class Insecta; order Hemiptera; family Miridae; genus Leptopterna; species Leptopterna dolabrata. The sequence goes on along the minus strand of CATPAC010000061.1, from coordinate 62,867 downwards.
ACCACGTGGGTCACCGTCGGGATATCACGAGGGCCCATTTTCCCAACAGGACGGAGATCCCCCTGCTTGAAGTTGCGGAGCAGCTCCTGGTTGCGGGAGAATATCGCCGCCACCAGCCTCTCCGCGGGGACCTCCTTCCCCACCCCCATCAGGCGGACACGGGGCCACCTAAGGTCAGGCACCGCCGTGAGCGCAAAGCCCGCCTGCGCTAGCCGGGGGCTACTATGGAGAGACTCGGCGTCCTCCTCCGTAGCAGCCTCCACGACCACTCCCTTCCCCAACCTCCTGAGGCCGTTGACCCTCACCGTCCCATGGAGCGGGTCCAGGATCTCTCCAATCGTCCCGACTGGATCGTCCATCCCCTCCGGGACGGTGAAAACCACATCAACACCCCACCTCGGCCCACGCCGCCTCACCTTACGGGCCTTGGCAAGCACCTGGGCCGCAGATAAGGGCTGAGCCGGTCTCACCGGAGGGTCCGGCCCTGGGGTAGCCTGCAGCCGGGCGGGCGTGGGGGTGGAGGCAGCACCGGCCTTAGTTCCCCCGCCCCTCTTACGCCTCCGCTGCCTTCTCCATCCCCCCTCGGATTCCTCCGAGGACATGGACGAGCCCTCCCCGACATTAGTGGCGGCCTCCTCCCTCACCCGCACAACCGCAGGATTCTGGGGCTTGGTTGTTCCCTTGCGGGCTCCACTCAAGGGGGGCAGGGCAGGTCTCTTGGCTGGGGGCAGCGGGTCCGGCAAGGGCGGGAAGTCCGTCAGGGTGAGACCGGGCGGGGCTGGCTCACGAGGGGCCGACAGGGCGGAGGAGATCATCTCCTCCAACTTGCCCATGCGGGCCTCCACGGCTGCCCAGCGCCTCTCCTGGTCCTCCACCACCGCCCCGGTCCAGTCGGAGGACAGGCGGTCAATTCTCCGACCCAGCTCCCCACCTATCCCTTCCACCTCCCTGCGGATAGGGCTAAGGGAGTGGGCCTTGAGGCGCTCCTCCACGGTGGTCTGGCACTTCTTAATAGCCTGGAGGATCCCCGAGAAATCCTCCTCTTTAGCCTCAAGGGCGGAGTCGAGGCCGGACTTAAGGCCCACCAGCTCCCGCCTCACCACCGCCTGGACCTCCTCACCGATCTCCCGTGCACCGGGATCGAGAGGTGCTGCCACCCCCACCTCCATGGTGGCGACCATGGATTCCAGAGCTGCGATTTTTGACTGCGTCGACGCCATCTCCTGGCGGACGCCCTCAATCGAGCCCTGGAGCCTAGCCAATACATCCGCCATTGGCTTGCGGCTGTCCAGCATCCCTCGGAAGGCAACATCTGACAGTTCCACCATCCTTGTTGCCCTTCCGAGGATCTCCGCCCCATACTTTTTCGAGGAGAGATATGCCATAAAGGCTGTCGCCTCCTTAGCCGCGGCATCTATCTGGCGGGTCACCGCATCCTCTTCTCCTATCAGGGCGGACACCGCATCAAGCCCGCACTCCGCCACCTTGCGTTTTGCGCCCGGGCGGGGGGCTACAACAATACGCTCTTGGGGGGGCGTCCCTACCGCACTACTATTATTTGGGGAATTCATGATTAAAATATAAATTGGGTTTCTCCCATACCCGTGTGGGCACCATGGCTGAGGGGCGTGCCCCCGCGGCAGGGAAGGTGTCCCTGCCGGCCCCGGTGGACTCACCTGAGGTCAGCCCGGCCACCTCAGCCGGAAGAGGTAGCATATTGCTAACCCTCAACCGCCCGAGGTCTACCCCGCTACTGGCTAGATGTCAGCGGCACCAGGACGAATGGGCGCGATACGCAACTCCCACCGCCTCGCCAGACCCAACACCAGCCGTCACGGGCCCAGGTCTCCGACTCCTAGGTACCACACACGGGTGCTTGCCATCGCCGGGGCCCCTGGGACGGTGAGGGACGGAGGGTGCCAGACCCCCACCCCAACCCCATAAACATGGGGCTGTCCCGCCCAGGCAGCAGCGTCCCTTTGTTTAGGGTGAGGTCCCCTAGGTGGATCCACCTCTGCAGAGGGTATCGAGGTCCACTTCCCCGTTGGCCCCACCTCCGTAGAGGGTGAAGACAGGACGGTTGGAGAGAGACCCAATGGCGTGGCTGGCCAGGGCTCGCCTCCAACCTGTGGCATGCCAGGCAGAGATGCCAAAGGGAGCATGTACTCGTCTTAGTAGGAAGCCCCCTCACCACGACAAGGTGCGAGTACATCGAGGGGGAGTAGATAGGGACAGTTTAAACAACAATGGAGACCGATTTAGCCCGCTGGGGCTCTTACCGGGCCCCCCTCGCAAGAGGGGGAACTCCACCAGGCGGGGCGACGAACCCATGCCTGGCTCCACCTCCCAGCGACCACGACCCAGGGAACGGGCCAGGTCCGGGCGGGGACAGAAGAACCCGTCTCTTCCCCAGACGGGAGCCACCTGCTCTCCGTCACTCGGGGATTCGGACCTTCGGGCGGGGACTAGTGGGAGCTATCGCTCGACCACCTGTCGCCGCCCTGGGCGACAGCTGTCCGCCGCGGCTGGGTTGCAGGTCTTCGCAACGCTGCAGCCGCGAAGCGGACCATCGCGCCGTAGTGGACGGGGCTGGACACATACCGTGTCCAGTCCTCCTGCTCGCCACCGGGGTAAACCACGGCCACGAGTGCCGCCCTTTCCTCCCGGAACTTGGGGCAGTGCCGCAGCACGTGCTCAGCCGAGCCCTCCGGATCCCCGCACCACACACAGTCCGGCCTTTCGGCCAGGGACAGGCGGTGCAGGCGCGCCGGGAAGTCCCCGTGCCCCGTAAGAAATTGGGTCGTCCTATGCTCAGGAACAACCCACGGGGACCCCAGCCGCTGGCGAATCGACGGGAAGAACTTATGTGTAAGTCTCCCCGTCAACCCAGCGGTCCAGTCCGCCTGCCACTGGCCGATGACCAGCTCTTCGACCTCTCGGCGGGACTGCGCGCGCGGGCGATCCGGCACAAAGCTACGCCCCAAAATCCGGAAGGGGTGGCCCTTCTTGACCCTATAGGCCGCATAGCGACGGGCCGCCTCAAGCTCGATGGGCAACACTCCCGCGAGGACGTGCACCGCCGCGTGCGAGACCGTCCTATAGGCTCGGGCCACCTTTAACAGGGCGGCTCTCTGGGCCGTACGGAACCGTCCCCAGTCGGTCGCCCTGAGGAGGCCGTAGTACCCCCCAATGGCATACAGGAGGATCCCCAGGAACAGGCCCCTGTATATAACGAGGAGGTCCTGCGCACGGAGACCCCACTCCTGGCCCGCCAGCCGCGCCACCCTGCCGAATGCGGCGGCCGCCCTCGCCGAAACAACCTCGGCGTGGCGCGCAAGTCCCAGGCGCTCCTGGAAAACCACGCCAAGGTATTTTACCTCCCGGCGGTAGGCGACCGACACGCCCCCCAGCTTTACTGTGGGCGGCCGCACGAGGCTCCCCTTTAGGAGCATGAGCTCACTCTTGGAGCCCGAGAAGGAGAGCTTGGCCCCCCGGCCCCACGTGTCGAGGATGCCCGCAAGGGCTGCTCCTCGGGCCTCCAGCTCCCTCCGGGAGTTACCGGCAACCAAGACCACACAGTCGTCCGCATACGCCACGGCATCAAAGCCGCCCTGCCGGACGGCGCCCAGGAGCCCGTCAAACACCAGATTCCACAGCTGCGGCCCCAGGACGGACCCCTGGGGGCAGCCCCTGGTGACAGGCTTGCGGACGACCAGGTCACGGTCGGTCATCTTGACCTCTCTACCGGAGAGGTAGCTGGAGACCATGGCGTAATAGCCCGAGGGACAGTCCCTCCCCACGAGCCCCGCCAGGACGCACGGCCACCACACGTTGTCAAACGCCCCCTGGATGTCCAGGAAGACGCCGAGAACGTACTTCTGGGGGGCCTCCGCAGCAAGGTGGCGCATGCGGTCTATGGCTTCCACCGTGGAGCGGTCGGGTCGGAAGCCATACTGCTCAGGCGCGGTGGACAACTCTAACTGGGGGAAAAGTCTCCCAGCCAGGAGCCGCTCCAACACCTTGCCGAGCACAGAGAGGAGACAGATGGGGCGGTACGACTTGGGATCTGTGGGATCCCTGTCGCCACCCTTGAGCAGAGCGCGGACAACGCCAGTCTTCCAAGCATCAGGAAAATATCCTGTGCGGAGACAGGCGCTGTAAGTGTCAGTAAGGACCCCGGAGAGGACTGGCCACCCTTCCCTAAGGAATTCGGCCAGCACACCATCCTCACCAGGGGCCTTCTTCCGCCTCGAGGCAAACACGGCTGCTTTTACTTCTCCCTCGGTAAATGGGGCAGGACTCGCACCCATGCCCGAGGGGCCGGCCTCGGCGCGCGCTCTGGTCTCCCGGTGACCATCGTCCTCTGAATCCGCATTGTCATCAGGGACAAGCGAATTCAGGAGGTCACCGGCTGCCTCCTCCCACGTGAGGGTACCCGCCCTAACAGTGCTGAGGACATCGCGGGGGGAAATCTTTTCCATGGCAGCACGGTACGGGCGACCCCACGGGTCACCAGCCCCCTCTCTAGTGACCCACTCCCGGCGGTGGAGCCTCCTTGCCCTCCTCGCCTCCGCCTGATAGGCCCTGCGCCTCCTGAGGAAGACCTCGGCTGCCACACGCCGAGACTCCTGAGGTCCACGCCTCGCCCTCCTCTCCGCCCTGCGGACGTCGCCTCTCAAACACCTTAGGGCAGGCGTCCACCATGGGGCCGAGGGGGTCCGCCGGGTACCAGCGGGGATCGCCGCCCTGGCCGAGCTCATAATTGCTTCGACCAGGGAACCCACCCTGGCGTCAATCTCGCTCTTCCCTGGGGCAGCGCCCAGGGTTGGCAGGGACGTAATCAGGGGGGAGAGCGCCCTCCTAAACCCCGGCCAATCTGCCTTGGCAAGGCACAGGCGCTCCGGCATCGAAGGGGAACCCGCCCCCACGAGACCCGGGCCATGGCCAGACTCCCGGTCAGACGGCCCCAACCGGAGGAGAATTGAGCGGTGCTGACTAGTCGACCATGTCGGCTGCACCGCCCAATCCCCCCGGAACATCCCGCTGGCCCGCGGCGACAGGAGGGTGACGTCGATGTTCGACTCACCCCCCCCCCCGGGCCACATGTGCCAGAGAGGCGAACGTGGCCGGCTGCCCCCGCTGGTTAGCAACTGCCAGGCCGTGCCTGTCAACCAGCTCCTCCACTTCCACTCCCCTATCCCAGGCTCTGCGGTGGGTGACCCGTGGCGGTCTGGGATTCCACCACCGCTCGGACCGAGTGTTGACATCGGCCATAACAATGACTGGCTGGCCGCGCAGCTCAGTCAACGCCCGGTCCAGGCCGTCAAGATAGGGGCCAATGCTATGCCTATACTGGCAGTAGAGGCTGACAAGGAACACCCTGCCGGCCCGACCTGTCAGCTCAACCACCACCATGTGGGAGCTGCACAAGTGGCCAAGCTTCAGGACCGACAGGGCCTCATCCAGCACGACCACGGCAGCGCCAGGGAACTCCCCCAGCCCAGCGCCGGTGACCACCCGTGCCCCCTCAAACCCCACTACCGTCTTCTTGTCCCGGGTGCAGTACGGCTCCTGGACGGCCAAAGCCTGCACCCGGCTTCTTCGGCAGTGGGGGATAATCTCGGCTGACGCCGTCGCCGCCCGGTCAACATTGGCCTGAGCGATGACCCAGGTGGCCTCAGCCATTCAGGGGCACGTCAGCGTCCTCCCCGCCGACGGCATCGGGCGGGGGATCCGCAGAGGGGTCAACCTCCATATTGGTGAGCCCATTCAGCTCTGCCTTAAGGGACAACCTAGGAGGGCGCTGCTCCCTGGGGGCGACCAGGGGTGCGGCATCCTCCAGCCCAGCCGGCCCAGCACCAGGGATGGCAGAGGGGGAGACCAGAGGAGCACACCTCAAGGTGCCAGATGTGGGTTCCAACTGCGGCGCAGAGGGCGAGATGGCCGGCGGCAGGGGGACCTCATAAACGGTCCTAGATGCCGCCCTAATCTTCGCCCTCTGACGCTGAGGGCAGGAGGGGTCTCGAGACCCGTGCCCGGCAGGCAGCCCTGCCCTACTGCAGGGAATGCAGCAGGGCTGTGTGGGGGTGGGGCACGTGGCCTTAACATGACCCGGCTTGCCGCAGACGAGGCAGACATCCTCCTCCTTGGCGCACCGGGCCTTTGTGTGGCCATACTCGTAGCAGCGCCAGCACTGTATTGGGTCGAGGTGGTCGGTCACGTCAACAAGGCGGAGTCCGACATGGATCCGCCTTGCCGCAACCAACCTCTCCCTCAAGGCCGGCGCTACCACCACCACGTGGGTCACCGTCGGGATATCACGAGGGCCCATTTTCCCAACAGGACGGAGATCCCCCTGCTTGAAGTTGCGGAGCAGCTCCTGGTTGCGGGAGAATATCGCCGCCACCAGCCTCTCCGCGGGGACCTCCTTCCCCACCCCCATCAGGCGGACACGGGGCCACCTAAGGTCAGGCACCGCCGTGAGCGCAAAGCCCGCCTGCGCTAGCCGGGGGCTACCATGGAGAGACTCGGCGTCCTCCTCCGTAGCAGCCTCCACGACCACTCCCTTCCCCAACCTCCTGAGGCCGTTGACCCTCACCGTCCCATGGAGCGGGTCCAGGATCTCTCCAATCGTCCCGACTGGATCGTCCATCCCCTCCGGGACGGTGAAAACCACATCAACACCCCACCTCGGCCCACGCCGCCTCACCTTACGGGCCTTGGCAAGCACCTGGGCCGCAGATAAGGGCTGAGCCGGTCTCACCGGAGGGTCCGGCCCTGGGGTAGCCTGCAGCCGGGCGGGCGTGGGGGTGGAGGCAGCACCGGCCTTAGTTCCCCCGCCCCTCTTACGCCTCCGCTGCCTTCTCCATCCCCCCTCGGATTCCTCCAAGGACAGGGACGAGCCCTCCCCGACATTAGCGGCGGCCTCCTCCCTCACCCGCACAACCGCAGGATTCTGGGGCTTGGTTGTTCCCTTGCGGGCTCCACTCAAGGGGGGCAGGGCAGGTCTCTTGGCTGGGGGCAGCGGGTCCGGCAAGGGCGGGAAGTCCGTCAGGGTGAGACCGGGCGGGGCTGGCTCACGAGGGGCCGACAGGGCGGAGGAGATCATCTCCTCCAACTTGCCCATGCGGGCCTCCACGGCTGCCCAGCGCCTCTCCTGGTCCTCCACCACCGCCCCGGTCCAGTCGGAGGACAGGCGGTCAATTCTCCGACCCAGCTCCCCACCTATCCCTTCCACCTCCCTGCGGATAGGGCTAAGGGAGTGGGCCTTGAGGCGCTCCTCCACGGTGGTCTGGCACTTCTTAATAGCCTGGAGGATCCCCGTGAAATCCTCCTCTTTAGCCTCAAGGGCGGAGTCGAGGCCGGACTTAAGGCCCACCAGCTCCCGCCTCACCACCGCCTGGACCTCCTCACCGATCTCCCGTGCACCGGGATCGAGAGGTGCTGCCACCCCCACCTCCATGGCGGCGACCATGGATTCCAGAGCTGCGATTTTTGACTGCGTCGACGCCATCTCCTGGCGGACGCCCTCAATCGAGCCCTGGAGCCTAGCCAATACATCCGCCATTGGCTTGCGGCTCTCCAGCATCCCTCGGAAGGCAACATCTGACAGTTCCACCATCCTTGTTGCCCTTCCGAGGATCTCCGCCCCATACTTTTTCGAGGAGAGATATGCCATAAAGGCTGTCGCCTCCTTAGCCGCGGCATCTATCTGGCGGGTCACCGCATCCTCTTCTCCTATCAGGGCGGACACCGCATCAAGCCCGCACTCCGCCACCTTGCGTTTTGCGCTCGGGCGGGGGGCTACAACAATACGCTCTTGGGGGGGCGTCCCTACCGCACTACTATTATTTGGGGAATTCATTATTAAAATATAAATTGGGTTTCTCCCATACCCGTGTGGGCACCATGGCTGAGGGGCGTGCCCCCGCGGCAGGGAAGGTGTCCCTGCCGGCCCCGGTGGACTCACCTGAGGTCAGCCCGGCCACCTCAGCCGGAAGAGGTAGCATATTGCTAACCCTCAACCGCCCGAGGTCTACCCCGCTACTGGCTAGATGTCAGCGGCACCAGGACGAATGGGCGCGATACGCAACTCCCACCGCCTCGCCAGACCCAACACCAGCCGTCACGGGCCCAGGTCTCCGACTCCTAGGTACCACACACGGGTGCTTGCCATCGCCGGGGCCCCTGGGACGGTGAGGGACGGAGGGTGCCAGACCCCCACCCCAACCCCATAAACATGGGGCTGTCCCGCCCAGGCAGCAGCGTCCCTTTGTTTAGGGTGAGGTCCCCTAGGTGGATCCACCTCTGCAGAGGGTATCGAGGTCCACCTCCCCGTTGGCCCCACCTCCGTAGAGGGTGAAGACAGGACGGTTGGAGAGAGACCCAATGGCGTGGCTGGCCAGGGCTCGCCTCCAACCTGTGGCATGCCACCTCGCCCCTGAAAGTCCAGGGGCGAGTCCAGCTCCAGGCAGAGATGCCAAAGGGAGCATGTACTCGTCTTAGTAGGAAGCCCCCTCACCACGACAAGGTGCGAGTACATCGAGGGGGAGTAGATAGGGACAGTTTAAACAACAATGGAGACCGATTTAGCCCGCTGGGGCTCTTACCGGGCCCCCCTCGCAAGAGGGGGAACTCCACCAGGCGGGGCGACGAACCCATGCCTGGCTCCACCTCCCAGCGACCACGACCCAGGGAACGGGCCAGGTCCGGGCGGGGACAGAAGAACCCGTCTCTTCCCCAGACGGGAGCCACCTGCTCTCCGTCACTCGGGGATTCGGACCTTCGGGCGGGGACTAGTGGGAGCTATCGCTCGACCACCTGTCGCCGCCCTGGGCGACAGCTGTCCGCCGCGGCTGGGTTGCAGGTCTTCGCAACGCTGCAGCCGCGAAGCGGACCATCGCGCCGTAGTGGACGGGGCTGGACACATACCGTGTCCAGTCCTCCTGCTCGCCACCGGGGTAAACCACGGCCACGAGTGCCGCCCTTTCCTCCCGGAACTTGGGGCAGTGCCGCAGCACGTGCTCAGCCGAGCCCTCCGGATCCCCGCACCACACACAGTCCGGCCTTTCGGCCAGGGACAGGCGGTGCAGGCGCGCCGGGAAGTCCCCGTGCCCCGTAAGAAATTGGGTCGTCCTATGCTCAGGAACAACCCACGGGGACCCCAGCCGCTGGCGAATCGACGGGAAGAACTTATGTGTAAGTCTCCCCGTCAACCCAGCGGTCCAGTCCGCCTGCCACTGGCCGATGACCAGCTCTTCGACCTCTCGGCGGGACTGCGCGCGCGGGCGATCCGGCACAAAGCTACGCCCCAAAATCCGGAAGGGGTGGCCCTTCTTGACCCTATAGGCCGCATAGCGACGGGCCGCCTCAAGCTCGATGGGCAACACTCCCGCGAGGACGTGCACCGCCGCGTGCGAGACCGTCCTATAGGCTCGGGCCACCTTTAACAGGGCGGCTCTCTGGGCCGTACGGAACCGTCCCCAGTCGGTCGCCCTGAGGAGGCCGTAGTACCCCCCAATGGCATACAGGAGGATCCCCAGGAACAGGCCCCTGTATATAACGAGGAGGTCCTGCGCACGGAGACCCCACTCCTGGCCCGCCAGCCGCGCCACCCTGCCGAATGCGGCGGCCGCCCTCGCCGAAACAACCTCGGCGTGGCGCGCAAGTCCCAGGCGCTCCTGGAAAACCACGCCAAGGTATTTTACCTCCCGGCGGTAGGCGACCGACACGCCCCCCAGCTTTACTGTGGGCGGCCGCACGAGGCTCCCCTTTAGGAGCATGAGCTCACTCTTGGAGCCCGAGAAGGAGAGCTTGGCCCCCCGGCCCCACGTGTCGAGGATGCCCGCAAGGGCTGCTCCTCGGGCCTCCAGCTCCCTCCGGGAGTTACCGGCAACCAAGACCACACAGTCGTCCGCATACGCCACGGCATCAAAGCCGCCCTGCCGGACGGCGCCCAGGAGCCCGTCAAACACCAGATTCCACAGCTGCGGCCCCAGGACGGACCCCTGGGGGCAGCCCCTGGTGACAGGCTTGCGGACGACCAGGTCACGGTCGGTCATCTTGACCTCTCTACCGGAGAGGTAGCTGGAGACCATGGCGTAATAGCCCGAGGGACAGTCCCTCCCCACGAGCCCCGCCAGGACGCACGGCCACCACACGTTGTCAAACGCCCCCTGGATGTCCAGGAAGACGCCGAGAACGTACTTCTGGGGGGCCTCCGCAGCAAGGTGGCGCATGCGGTCTATGGCTTCCACCGTGGAGCGGTCGGGTCGGAAGCCATACTGCTCAGGCGCGGTGGACAACTCTAACTGGGGGAAAAGTCTCCCAGCCAGGAGCCGCTCCAACACCTTGCCGAGCACAGAGAGGAGACAGATGGGGCGGTACGACTTGGGATCTGTGGGATCCCTGTCGCCACCCTTGAGCAGAGCGCGGACAACGCCAGTCTTCCAAGCATCAGGAAAATATCCTGTGCGGAGACAGGCGCTGTAAGTGTCAGTAAGGACCCCGGAGAGGACTGGCCACCCTTCCCTAAGGAATTCGGCCAGCACACCATCCTCACCAGGGGCCTTCTTCCGCCTCGAGGCAAACACGGCTGCTTTTACTTCTCCCTCGGTAAATGGGGCAGGACTCGCACCCATGCCCGAGGGGCCGGCCTCGGCGCGCGCTCTGGTCTCCCGGTGACCATCGTCCTCTGAATCCGCATTGTCATCAGGGACAAGCGAATTCAGGAGGTCACCGGCTGCCTCCTCCCACGTGAGGGTACCCGCCCTAACAGTGCTGAGGACATCGCGGGGGGAAATCTTTTCCATGGCAGCACGGTACGGGCGACCCCACGGGTCACCAGCCCCCTCTCTAGTGACCCACTCCCGGCGGTGGAGCCTCCTTGCCCTCCTCGCCTCCGCCTGATAGGCCCTGCGCCTCCTGAGGAAGACCTCGGCTGCCACACGCCGAGACTCCTGAGGTCCACGCCTCGCCCTCCTCTCCGCCCTGCGGACGTCGCCTCTCAAACACCTTAGGGCAGGCGTCCACCATGGGGCCGAGGGGGTCCGCCGGGTACCAGCGGGGATCGCCGCCCTGGCCGAGCTCATAATTGCTTCGACCAGGGAACCCACCCTGGCGTCAATCTCGCTCTTCCCTGGGGCAGCGCCCAGGGTTGGCAGGGACGTAATCAGGGGGGAGAGCGCCCTCCTAAACCCCGGCCAATCTGCCTTGGCAAGGCACAGGCGCTCCGGCATCGAAGGGGAACCCGCCCCCACGAGACCCGGGCCATGGCCAGACTCCCGGTCAGACGGCCCCAACCGGAGGAGAATTGAGCGGTGCTGACTAGTCGACCATGTCGGCTGCACCGCCCAATCCCCCCGGAACATCCCGCTGGCCCGCGGCGACAGGAGGGTGACGTCGATGTTCGACTCACCCCCCCCCCCCCGGGCCACATGTGCCAGAGAGGCGAACGTGGCCGGCTGCCCCCGCTGGTTAGCAACTGCCAGGCCGTGCCTGTCAACCAGCTCCTCCACTTCCACTCCCCTATCCCAGGCTCTGCGGTGGGTGACCCGTGGCGGTCTGGGATTCCACCACCGCTCGGACCGAGTGTTGACATCGGCCATAACAATGACTGGCTGGCCGCGCAGCTCAGTCAACGCCCGGTCCAGGCCGTCAAGATAGGGGCCAATGCTATGCCTATACTGGCAGTAGAGGCTGACAAGGAACACCCTGCCGGCCCGACCTGTCAGCTCAACCACCACCATGTGGGAGCTGCACAAGTGGCCAAGCTTCAGGACCGACAGGGCCTCATCCAGCACGACCACGGCAGCGCCAGGGAACTCCCCCAGCCCAGCGCCGGTGACCACCCGTGCCCCCTCAAACCCCACTACCGTCTTCTTGTCCCGGGTGCAGTACGGCTCCTGGACGGCCAAAGCCTGCACCCGGCTTCTTCGGCAGTGGGGGATAATCTCGGCTGACGCCGTCGCCGCCCGGTCAACATTGGCCTGAGCGATGACCCAGGTGGCCTCAGCCATTCAGGGGCACGTCAGCGTCCTCCCCGCCGACGGCATCGGGCGGGGGATCCGCAGAGGGGTCAACCTCCATATTGGTGAGCCCATTCAGCTCTGCCTTAAGGGACAACCTAGGAGGGCGCTGCTCCCTGGGGGCGACCAGGGGTGCGGCATCCTCCAGCCCAGCCGGCCCAGCACCAGGGATGGCAGAGGGGGAGACCAGAGGAGCACACCTCAAGGTGCCAGATGTGGGTTCCAACTGCGGCGCAGAGGGCGAGATGGCCGGCGGCAGGGGGACCTCATAAACGGTCCTAGATGCCGCCCTAATCTTCGCCCTCTGACGCTGAGGGCAGGAGGGGTCTCGAGACCCGTGCCCGGCAGGCAGCCCTGCCCTACTGCAGGGAATGCAGCAGGGCTGTGTGGGGGTGGGGCACGTGGCCTTAACATGACCCGGCTTGCCGCAGACGAGGCAGACATCCTCCTCCTTGGCGCACCGGGCCTTTGTGTGGCCATACTCGTAGCAGCGCCAGCACTGTATTGGGTCGAGGTGGTCGGTCACGTCAACAAGGCGGAGTCCGACATGGATCCGCCTTGCCGCAACCAACCTCTCCCTCAAGGCCGGCGCTACCACCACCACGTGGGTCACCGTCGGGATATCACGAGGGCCCATTTTCCCAACAGGACGGAGATCCCCCTGCTTGAAGTTGCGGAGCAGCTCCTGGTTGCGGGAGAATATCGCCGCCACCAGCCTCTCCGCGGGGACCTCCTTCCCCACCCCCATCAGGCGGACACGGGGCCACCTAAGGTCAGGCACCGCCGTGAGCGCAAAGCCCGCCTGCGCTAGCCGGGGGCTACCACGGAGAGACTCGGCGTCCTCCTCCGTAGCAGCCTCCACGACCACTCCCTTCCCCAACCTCCTGAGGCCGTTGACCCTCACCGTCCCATGGAGCGGGTCCAGGATCTCTCCAATCGTCCCGACTGGATCGTCCATCCCCTCCGGGACGGTGAAAACCACATCAACACCCCGCCTCGGCCCACGCCGCCTCACCTTACGGGCCTTGGCAAGCACCTGGGCCGCAGATAAGGGCTGAGCCAGTCTCACCGGAGGGTCCGGCCCTGGGGTAGCCTGCAGCCGGGCGGGCGTGGGGGTGGAGGCAGCACCGGCCTTAGTTCCCCCGCCCCTCTTACGCCTCCGCTGCCTTCTCCATCCCCCCTCGGATTCCTCCAAGGACAGGGACGAGCCCTCCCCGACATTAGCGGCGGCCTCCTCCCTCACCCGCACAACCGCAGGATTCTGGGGCTTGGTTGTTCCCTTGCGGGCTCCACTCAAGGGGGGCAGGGCAGGTCTCTTGGCTGGGGGCAGCGGGTCCGGCAAGGGCGGGAAGTCCGTCAGGGTGAGACCGGGCGGGGCTGGCTCACGAGGGGCCGACAGGGCGGAGGAGATCATCTCCTCCAACTTGCCCATGCGGGCCTCCACGGCTGCCCAGCGCCTCTCCTGGTCCTCCACCACCGCCCCGGTCCAGTCGGAGGACAGGCGGTCAATTCTCCGACCCAGCTCCCCACCTATCCCTTCCACCTCCCTGCGGATAGGGCTAAGGGAGTGGGCCTTGAGGCGCTCCTCCACGGTGGTCTGGCACTTCTTAATAGCCTGGAGGATCCCCGTGAAATCCTCCTCTTTAGCCTCAAGGGCGGAGTCGAGGCCGGACTTAAGGCCCACCAGCTCCCGCCTCACCACCGCCTGGACCTCCTCACCGATCTCCCGTGCACCGGGATCGAGAGGTGCTGCCACCCCCACCTCCATGGCGGCGACCATGGATTCCAGAGCTGCGATTTTTGACTGCGTCGACGCCATCTCCTGGCGGACGCCCTCAATCGAGCCCTGGAGCCTAGCCAATACATCCGCCATTGGCTTGCGGCTCTCCAGCATCCCTCGGAAGGCAACATCTGACAGTTCCACCATCCTTGTTGCCCTTCCGAGGATCTCCGCCCCATACTTTTTCGAGGAGAGATATGCCATAAAGGCTGTCGCCTCCTTAGCCGCGGCATCTATCTGGCGGGTCACCGCATCCTCTTCTCCTATCAGGGCGGACACCGCATCAAGCCCGCACTCCGCCACCTTGCGTTTTGCGCCCGGGCGGGGGGCTACAACAATACGCTCTTGGGGGGGCGTCCCTACCGCACTACTATTATTTGGGGAATTCATTATTAAAATATAAATTGGGTTTCTCCCATACCCGTGTGGGCACCATGGCTGAGGGGCGTGCCCCCGCGGCAGGGAAGGTGTCCCTGCCGGCCCCGGTGGACTCACCTGAGGTCAGCCCGGCCACCTCAGCCGGAAGAGGTAGCATATTGCTAACCCTCAACCGCCTGAGGTCTACCCCGCTACTGGCTAGATGTCAGCGGCACCAGGACGAATGGGCGCGATACGAAACTCCCACCGCCTCGCCAGACCCAACACCAGCCGTCACGGGCCCAGGTCTCCGACTCCTGGGTACCACACACGGGTGCTTGCCATCGCCGGGGCCCCTGGGACGGTGAGGGACGGAGGGTGCCAGACCCCCACCCCAACCCCATAAACATGGGGCTGTCCCGCCCAGGCAGCAGCGTCCCTTTGTTTAGGGTGAGGTCCCCTAGGTGGATCCACCTCTGCAGAGGGTATCGAGGTCCACCTCCCCGTTGGCCCCACCTCCGTAGAGGGTGAAGACAGGACGGTTGGAGAGAGACCCAATGGCGTGGCTGGCCAGGGCTCGCCTCCAACCTGTGGCATGCCACCTCGCCCCTGAAAGTCCAGGGGCGAGTCCAGCTCCAGGCAGAGATGCCAAAGGGAGCGTGTACTCGTCTTAGTGGGAAGCCCCCTCACCACGACAAGGTGCGAGTACATCGAGGGGGAGTAGATAGGGACAGAGGGAATCTCGTTAATCCATTCATGCGCGTCACTAATTAGATGACGAGGCATTTGGCTATTTTTTTTTTTTTTTTTTTTTTTTTTTTTTTTTTTTTTTTTTTTTTTTTTTTTTTTTAAGAGAGTCATAGTTACTCCCGCCGTTTACCCGCGCTTGCTTGAATTTCTTCACTTTGACATTCAGAGCACTGGGCAGAAATCACATTGCGTCAACACCCGTTGGGGCCATCGCAATGCTTTGTTTTAATTAGACAGTCGGATTCCCCTGGTCCGTGCCAGTTCTGAGTTGATCGTTGAATGACAGCCGAAGAAACAACAGCCCCGTCCACAGGCACGAGGCCAGCGACTTGACAGGCTGAAGCTCGCAGCAAGAAAGGTCCTCAGGTGGTCAAGGCACGGGACCGAGCTCGGTTCAGGAACGCGTGAACGCCCATCTCCTCGCCCAGGCCCGGCTCGTTGACACCGGCCTGATTCTCCATCAAGCCCGGCAAACGTCACGATCCTCAGAGCCAATCCTTATCCCGAAGTTACGGATCGGATTTGCCGACTTCCCTTACCTACATTAATCTATCGACTAGAGGCTTTTCACCTTGGAGACCTGCTGCGGATATGGGTACGAGCCGGCGTGGGGTTCCTCGTGGCCCTCTCCCGGATTTTCAAGGTCCGTGGGGAAGATTCGGACACCGCCGTAACTGCGGTGCTCTTCGCGTTCCAAACCCTAACTCCCTGCTAGAGGTTTCCAGGGAACTCGAACGCTTATAGAGAAGAGACAACTCTCCCCGAATCTCCCGACGGCGTCTCCGGGTCCTTTCAGGTTGCCCTGACGAGTCCTCAATGAGGGCCCGATTTGGAACGGTTCCACTGCCGGGTTCCGGAATAGGAACCGGATTCCCTTTCGCCCAGATGGTGCCTTCAATGGTTCTATGCTACACACCACTCAACGGCAACCCATCGCTTCGGATTTCTCCTAGGGCTTAGGATCGACTGACTCTTGTGCAACAGCTGTTCACAAGAAACCCTTCTCCACATCAGTCCTCCAGGGCCTCGCTGGAGTATTTGCTACTACCACCAAGATCTGCACCGACGACGGCTCCAGGCAGGCTCACGCCCAAAACCCTTCTGCGCTCATCGCCGCGGCCCTCTTACTCGTCAAGGCGTAACAGCGCCGTCACCGTGAGGCGACTGCCTGCGTTGCCGTTGACGGCGGAGTATAGGCACGACGCTACAGCGCCATCCATTTTCAGGGCTAGTTGCTTCGGCAGGTGAGTTGTTACACACTCCTTAGCGGATTCCGACTTCCATGGCCACCGTCCTGCTGTCTTAAGCAACCAACGCCTTTCATGGTTTCACATGAGCGTCGATTGAGGCGCCTTAACTCCGCGTTTGGTTCATCCCACAGCGCCAGTTCTGCTTACCAAAATTGGCCCACTTGGCACTCTGATCCAAGCCCCCGGCTTCATAAACAATGTTCAAGAAAGCCGGGGTTCTCATCTATTTGGAGTTTGAGAATAGGTTGAGGTCGTTTCGACCCCAAGGCCTCTAATCATTCGCTCTACCGGATGAGACTCGTTTCGTCCGAGCGCAAGCTATCCTGAGGGAAACTTCAGAGGGAACCAGCTACTAGATGGTTCGATTGGTCTTTCGCCCCTAAACCCAGCTCCGACGATCGATTTGCACGTCAGAATCGCTGCGGACCTCCACCAGGGTTTCCCCTGGCTTCGTCCTGGCCAGGCATAGTTCACCATCTTTCGGGTATCAGCGTGTGCGCTCTGGGTGCGCCTCCTCTCGCGATGAGATGGAGACGCCCCGGGAGTGCGAGGCCGGCCCGTATAAAGGGACTCGACCCATCCTCCCTCGGAAAGCGGAGTTCCCTTCACTTTCATTACGCCTTTAGGTTTTGACACCCAATGACTCGCGCACACGCTAAACTCCTTGGTCCGTGTTTCAAGACGGGTCGGACAAGAGCCCAAAACTGATTCGCCGTGGACTGGTGCCATTTGAATGAACCTGCGTAAGGGCACACTCGACCATACAGGCGCGAGAGCAGTCAGACGGGCGGAGGCCCGCCTTGACACGCGACTCGCAACCTTGTCAAGGGCCACATCGCGCTCTCGAAGAGGGATCACTCCCTCCGCAGAGCGGTTCGACACCGTCTTTTGATACCGACCGGAGCGATCCACGGTCGGGAGAAAGGGGGTCTGCGCGAGACTGCGAACAGCTCACACAGGCTACCACCCAAGCCCTTAGACCGTGGCCGGACGGGTCACGACGTCCTACTAGGGGAGAAGTGCGGTCCGCCGCGGCCGTACGGACCCACTCTCGGCGGCTCCACCACTCGGTCCGGATGAATCCGAATGAGGCATAGAGCCGTCGACGAGGAGCGGGTCGTCCGACCAGCGAGAAGACGTGAATCTCCCCTTTCGGAAATTTCGGGTCTTTTCCGTTTACCCCTGAGCGGTTTCACGTACTCTTGAACTCTCTCTTCAAAGTTCTTTTCAACTTTCCCTCACGGTACTTGTTCGCTATCGGTCTCGTGGTTGTATTTAGCCTTAGATGGAGTTTACCACCCGCTTAGGGCTGCACTCTCAAGCAACCTGACTCTAAGGAGAGGTTCACCCGACACCAGCACCGGCCAGCTACGGGCCTGGCACCCTCTCGGGACCGTGGCCTCGTTCAAGATGGACTTGGACGCGGTGCAGCTGTGTCGGGTATGCGAACCCTCCCGAACACCACATGTCCCTGGAGGCAAGGCCTCCGGGATTCGGTGCTGGGCTTCTCCCTGTTCGCTCGCAGCTACTGAGGGAATCCTGGTTAGTTTCTTTTCCTCCGCTTACTAATATGCTTAAATTCAGCGGGGAGTCCCACCTGATCTGAGGTCGGTTCGCTGTGTTACGGAGCGAGGAGGGAAAGTGTGGTTCGGGTTAGCACCACCGCCACCTATTTCTTCTCGACACTCCTAGCCGACTCGGCGACGACCATACCCGAAACGGAGCGTCTGCGTATGGGTGATGCCAGTTGGGTCCCCACTGAGGCCGACACCTCGTTGGTTCAACACCCCGCACCGTGGACATCCCCTCACCGAGAACGCGTCGATTGCGGAGCCCCTCGTGACGAAGGCGGTCGGTCGAGATAAAGAGAAGGAGTATCGTCATCGTTTCGAGAGTTCTCAAATGTCAGATACGGGACGTGTCACCACCATCTGTGTGAGGTGGCCCACGATACGCGTCCACGGGATAGACCTTCCTCCACCCATTCGCGGTGTGATCCGTGAGGGTGGAGGCGCTCAAAAAAAGGTGGTGGTGACGGCCATGCAGTCTGGATTCGGGACTTCGTCTTCGAACCAGTGGCATCACCACACCGAGACCTTTCAACGTCATACTTTGATCCCGCTTTAGCCGTGGCCGTATCGTTCGACACATGAGTGACAGATGTTCACAACTCTAATCGACCGCCGCGATCCTCCGAACCCGGGAGAAACGCGCGACGTGCTCGAAAACAGAGGTTCAGTCCACCACTGAGGGTGTTGGAGGTATCGAGTGGTTTTCCTACCTGGCATCCAGCAGAGTTTCCGACACGGGAGCGTGCCTATGAAATGCTCGCCGGCTCATATCTGAGGAGACAGCGCCCTCGCCATCCCCCTTTGAGGGGTGGGGGGGGGGTGAGGCCGGTGATGCTCCCGAAAAGCGAGCGGGATGGAGTTGAGAGGGAGAGGTCCGGCATTTGGAGCCGTTCCGAAGGCAATGGGTGACGGAGCGTAAGTGGCAGGAAGCAGCAGCCCACCGTTCTACGGGGGCTGCCGCCCTTCCTTCTCCGCCGCCTTCCGCCGGACCATAGGTGGTCCGGCTCTCCTCGTCACTCACACCGACCGCAGTCGCAAGGATGAGCGACACCCGGTTAAACGGGCGTGTCGTACAAACGACCCTCAGACAGGCGTGGCCCTTGGATGGAATCCCAGGGCCGCAATGTGCGTTCAAAATGTCGATGTTCATGTGTCCTGCAGTTCACACGACGACGCGCAGTTTGCTGCGTCTTTCATCGACCCACGAGCCGAGTGATCCGCCGCTCAGGGTAATCATGTTCTGACCGGGAGAGGCCGACCTCACGGCCGGACCTCCTCAGAGGCGACGATTTTCAAACCCCCGTCGCCCATGGGGTTATGGACTCTATGGGTTGTCATGTTCGAAAGGGAGCACGAGGCCCGAGCGAAGCGTGGTGTGCGGAGCCCCCCTCGTGTGAAGGGGGCTCTGCGGCTTCTTGCAACTCTGTGACCAAGCGGTCCCGCCTCGAAGGGGCGTTTTGAGGAGACGGCGGGGCGAGAAACACTTTCTCTGTCCCACTGGCCGAGATCCGTCTCCAAAAGCGGTCGACGGGCTTCAATGAAGCCGCCCACCGGCGCTACCCCTTCTCACGAGGTCTTTCGAGACTCCTCGGCGAGCCTCTTGCTTGCTTGACTTTCTTCTCTGCTCATTGAAGAGCGGGGGAGAGCTCGAGTCTTTTGATCGACCGGTTCTCATTAATGATCCTTCCGCAGGTTCACCTACGGAAACCTTGTTACGACTTTTACTTCCTCTAAATGATCAAGTTTGGTCATCTTCCCAGCGTTCATAGATACCGACAAGTCAGTAGGGATGACCGCCAGTCCGAAGACCTCACTAAATCATTCAATCGGTAGTAGCGACGGGCGGTGTGTACAAAGGGCAGGGACGTAATCAACGCGAGCTTATGACTCGCGCTTACTGGGAATTCCTCGTTCATGGGGAACAATTGCAAGCCCCAATTCCTAGCACGCAGGAGGTTCAGCGGATTACCCGGGCCTTTCGGCCAGGGAGGCACACGCTGATTCCTTCAGTGTAGCGCGCGTGCGGCCCAGGACATCTAAGGGCATCACAGACCTGTTATTGCTCAATCTCGTGCGGCTAAAAGCCGCCTGTCCCCTTTAGAAGAATGATTGTCGCCGGTGGCGGGGACACCGGAAAACGCCTAGTTAATAGGCTAGAGTCTCGTTCGTTATCGGAATTAACCAGACAAATCGATCCACCAACTAAGAACAGCCATGCACCACTACCCACTGAATCAAGAAAGAGCTATCAATCTGTCAATCCTTCCAATGTCCTGGCCTGGTGAGGTTTCCCGTGTTGAGTCAAATTAAGCCGCAGGCTCCACTCCTGGTGGTGCCCTTCCGTCAATTCCTTTAAGTTTCAGCTTTGCAACCATACTTCCCCCGGAACCCAAAAGCTTTGGTTTCCCGGGAAGAAGCTCCCCGCCGAGTCATCGGAGGAACATCGGCGGATCGCTGGCTGGCATCGTTTATGGTTAGAACTAGGGCGGTATCTGATCGCCTTCGAACCTCTAACTTTCGTTCTTGATCAATCAAGACATACTTGGCAAATGCTTTCGCTCTTGTGCGTCTTGCGACGATCCAAGAATTTCACCTCTAACGTCGCAATACGAATGCCCCCGCCTGTCCGTATTGATCATTACCTTGTGTTCCTAAGAACCAACAAAATAGAACCAAGGTCCTGTTTTATTATTCCATGCACCACTATTCAGGCAGAGATTTCAGCCTGCTTTGAGCACTCTAATTTGTTCAAAGTAAACGTGTCGGCCTACCTCGACACTCGGTAAAGAGCACCTAGGTAGGAGAGAGCAGGCGCACGGGTTGGACCTCCGGCCTCCGGACCCAAGCTTTTGAGGGCGAGGGCCGTCGCCTGACAAGGCTCCCGCACGCCACCGACAGGACATGACACGGCATGCCAGTTACACCGGCAGGCGGCGAACCGACAGCGTAGCACGCAGAACCAACTACGAGCTTTTTAACCGCAACAACTTTAATATACGCTATTGAAGCTGGAATTACCGCGGCTGCTGGCACCAGACTTGCCCTTCAATGGATCCTTGTTAAAGGATTTAAAGTGTACTCATTCCGATTACGGGGCCTCATAAGAGTCCCGTATCGTTATTTTTTGTCACTACCTCCCCGTGCCGGGAGTGGGTAATTTGCGTGCCTGCTGCCTTCCTTGGATGTGGTAGCCGTTTCTCAGGCTCCCTCTCCGGAATCGAACCCTGATTCCCCGTTACCCGTTACAACCATGGTAGACATGGAGTCTACCATCGACAGTTGATAAGTCAGGCATTTGAAGGATAAGTCGCCGGTGCTGAGACCATGCGATCTGATGTGTTACCTAGAGTCACCAAGGCAACGCCCGGACGAGCCGGGCGATTGGTCTTGATCTAATAAAAGCGTCCTTCCCAGTCAGACTGGTCGGGACTTGGTTGCATGTATTAGCTCTAGGATTACCACAGTTATCCAAAGACAGTCATGTATACTCGAGTGAATCATGACTGGTTTACTGAGCCTTTTGCGGTTTCACTTTAATACAGTTTGTACTGAGACTTGCATGGCTTAAGCTTTGAGACAAGCATATGACTACTGGCAGGATCAACCAGAGTGGCTCGCCGCCCTCGAACCCAAAACGTCGCGAGATCGTCTTCCGTCCCACTACAGTCGAATGGGGTTTCCGACGCTCAAGCGCGACAGCCACTGACTGACCCGTCGAAACGGGACACGTCTGTGTCAAGAGGTCCAAACGGCGGCTTTGAGCCGGCTCTGATATTAGGATCGCCACAGACGGCGGGCTGTGCTGGGAGGCCCCTAGGGACCTACACAGCGCCCACAACGCCGAGTGACGGGGTGATTCACTTCGTTGTAAAACCGACCCGGGCTGGGCTCCCATGCGCTATGATGGGCCATTACCCCGAGTTGAGAGGTGGACCCGGCCCCTGGAAAAGCCGAGTCCAACACATAGGTGGGGTTCGGGCGTCGAAACTGCCCCGGTCTGCCTCACACCGTACACCACGTCATTCGTGGAAATGGGGAGGGATCCGATAATTGATCCGGCTTCTTGGAATGTGTTTGTTACCGGTCCCCTCGACGGCCCCTCGCGTCGAACCCGTTGACGGGTTGATGCGGGTGATCCGCGTGGAACAGGTTCAGATTGACTGCTTTGGGACGAGCGCTAGAGGCTAACGACGTCGCAGTCATGCAGTGAGTGAGGTTGATCCCGATACCCTTCACACGTGGCACTGGAGTGATGCGGACGAGGTGGGATGGGATCACGTGGGGATCCCCGTGCCCACCAACCAGCTTCCTCCCCGGTGACCGTGTAGTGACGGATCGCGTCGAGTAACAACTAGGGTGTCGCTTTGCACCCACGATTGAGACCGTCTTCGACCCGTCCAGATACCGGGACGCGGCGCTGCCACGCCACCTCTCGATGATGAGCCACAGTACCCGAACTACTACCGGCCGACAAACGACCCCCTCCCCCCGCGCCTGTTGGCGAGGGCGAGGCCGAGTCCGAGTCCGACATTAATAGGGTACCCGCGAGCTCACGAGGCCTCCGAAACTCTTCTTTTGTAGTCGGGACTAGCTTTGAGATGATAAAATTGAACCCCTCTCCCCCTCCCTCCTATCAACAAATACCACCTCACCTCCCTTCTATCAAGTAAATGAACAAGACCTGTATTACTCCCCAACCCACCCGCCCGTCAGTTGGAATTGAACCCCTCTCCCCCTCCCTCCTATCAACAAATACCACCTCACCTCCCTTCGTCTCAAGTAAATGAACAAGACCTGTATTACTCCCCAACCCACCCGCCCGTCAACTGGAATTGAACCCCTCTCCCCCTCCCTTCTATCGACACCCACCCCCTCACCTCCCTTCTATGTACACCTTCTCCATTACTCTCCAACCCCTACCCACCCCTTCCATTTGTATAACTATCCTACCACGGATCTGAGGGGTCTAGCTCAGCTACATTTACCCGCAGTGAGGCTGTTCACAAGCATAATCGAATATACAGTTTGTCTGGCCTGAGAGAATTATATTTACCCGCACCAGGGACAGCCTCACTGCGGGTAAATATTATTCTCTCAGGTCGGGGGGGGTGCTGAGCATAAATCTGTTGATATAATACAACTCGAAAACTGGTGAAGGACGAACCGTCTATTGCATCATGCTTGTGAACAGCCTCACTGCGGGTAAATGTAGCTGAGCTAGACCCCTCAGATCCGTGGTAGGATAGTTATAAATATGGATGGGTGTGTATGGGTTGGAGAGTAATAGAGGAGGTGTACAGTGGAAGGGAGGTGAGGTGGTGATTGTCGATGGACGGGAGGGGGAGAGGGGTTCAATTCCAACGTGCCCGTTGTGCTTTCACCCGCACCAGGGACAGCCTCACTGCGGGTAAATGTAATTCTCTCAGGTGGGGGGGTGCTCAGCATGAATGTGTTGATATAATACAACTCGAAAACTGGTGAAGGACGAACCGTCTATTGCATCATGCTTGTGAACAGCCTCACTGCGGGTAAATGTAGCTGAGCTAGACCCCTCAGATCCGTGGTAGGATAGTTATAAATATGGATGGGTGTGTATGGGTTGGAGAGTAATAGAGGAGGTGTACAATGGAAGGGAGGTGAGGTGGTGATTGTCGATGGACGGGAGGGGGAGAGGGGTTCAATTCCAACGTGCCCGTTGTGCTTTCACCCGCACCAGGGACAGCCTCACTGCGGGTAAATGTAATTCTCTCAGGTGGGGGGGTGCTCAGCATGAATGTGTTGATATAATACAACTCGAAAACTGGTGAAGGACGAACCGTCTATTGCATCATGCTTGTGAACAGCCTCACTGCGGGTAAATGTAGCTGAGCTAGACCCCTCAGATCCGTGGTAGGATAGTTATAAATATGGATGGGTGTGTATGGGTTGGAGAGTAATAGAGGAGGTGTACAGTGGAAGGGAGGTGAGGTGGTGATTGTCGATTGACGGGAGGGGGAGAGGGGTTCAATTCCAACGTGCCCGTTGTGCTTTCACCCGCACCAGGGACAGCCTAACTGCGGGTAAATGTAATTCTCTCAGGTCGGGGGGGTGCTCAGCATAAATCTGTTGATATAATAAAACTCGAAAACTGGTGAAGGACGAACCGTCTATTGCATCATGCTTGTGAACAGCCTCACTGTGGGTAAGTGTAGCTGAGCTAGACCCCTCAGATCCGCGGTAGGATAGTTATAAAAATGGTAGGGTGGGTAGGGGTTGGAGAGTAATAGAGGAGGTGTACAGTCGAAGGGAGGTGAGGTGGTGGTTGTCGATGGACGGGAGGGGGAGAGGGGTTCAATTCCTACGTGCCCGTTGTGCTTTCACCCGCACCAGGGACAGCCTCACTGCGGGTAAATGTAATTCTCTTAGGTGGGGGGGGGGGGGGGGGTGCTCAGCATGAATGTGTTGATATAATACAACTCGAAAACTGGTGAAGGACGAACCGTCTATTGCATCATGCTTGTGAACAGCCTCACTGCGGGTAAATGTAGCTGAGCTAGACCCCTCAGATCCGTGGTAGGATAGTTATAAATATGGATGGGTGTGTATGGGTTGGACAGTAATAGAGGAGGTGTACAGTGGAAGGGAGGTGAGGTGGTGATTGTCGATGGACGGGAGGGGGAGAGGGGTTCAATTCCAACGTGCCCGTTGTGCTTTCACCCGCACCAGGGACAGCCTCACTGCGGGTAAATATTATTCTCTCAGGTCGGGGGGGGTGCTGAGTATAAATCTGTTGATATAATACAACTCGAAAACTGGTGAAGGACGAACCGTCTATTGCATCATGCTTGTGAACAGCCTCACTGCGGGTAAATGTAGCTGTGCTAGACCCCTCAGATCCGTGGTAGGATAGTTATAAATATGGATGGGTGTGTATGGGTTGGAGAGTAATAGAGGAGGTGTACAGTGGAAGGGAGGTGAGGTGGTGATTGTCGATGGACGGGAGGGGGAGAGGGGTTCAATTCCAACGTGCCCGTTGTGCTTTCACCCGCACCAGGGACAGCCTAACTGCGGGTAAATGTAATTCTCTCAGGTCGGGGGGGTGCTCAGCATAAATCTGTTGATATAATAAAACTCGAAAACTGGTGAAGGACGAACCGTCTATTGCATCATGCTTGTGAACAGCCTCACTGTGGGTAAGTGTAGCTGAGCTAGACCCCTCAGATCCGCGGTAGGATAGTTATAAAAATGGTAGGGTGGGTAGGGGTTGGAGAGTAATAGAGGAGGTGTACAGTCGAAGGGAGGTGAGGTGGTGGTTGTCGTTCGACGCGATTTGGAGAGGGGTTCAATTCCAACGTGCCCGTTGTGCTTTCACCCGGACCAGGGACAGCCTCACTGCGCGTAAATGTAATTCTCTCAGGTGGAGGGGTGCTCAGCATGAATGTGTTGATATAATACAACTCGAAAACTGGTGAAGGACGAACCGTCTATTGCATCATGCTTGTGAACAGCCTCACTGCGGGTAAAGGTAGCTGAGCTAGACCCCTCAGATCCGTGGCAGGATAGTTATAAAAATAGTTGGGTGTGTGGTGGATGGAGAGTAATAGAGGAGGTGTACAGTCGAAGGGAGGTGAGGTGGTGATTGTCGATGGACGGGAGGGGGAGAGGGGTTCAATTCCAACGTGCCCGTTGTGCTTTCACCCGCACCAGGGACAGCCTCACTGCGGGTAAATGTAATTCTCTCTGGTGGGGGGGGGGGGGGGTGCTCAGCATGAATGTGTTGATATAATACAACTCGAAAACTGGTGAAGGACGAACCGTCTATTGCATCATGCTTGTGAACAGCCTCACTGCGGGTAAATGTAGCTGAGCTAGACCCCTCAGATCCGTGGTAGGATAGTTATAAATATGGATGGGTGTGTATGGGTTGGAGAGTAATAGAGGAGGTGTACAGTGGAAGGGAGGTGAGGTGGTGATTGTCGATGGACGGGAGGGGGAGAGGGGTTCAATTCCAACGTGCCCGTTGTGCTTTCACCCGCACCAGGGACAGCCTCACTGCGGGTAAATGTAATTCTCTCAGGTGGGGGGGTGCTCAGCATGAATGTGTTGATATAATACAACTCGAAAACTGGTGAAGGACGAACCGTCTATTGCATCATGCTTGTGAACAGCCTCACTGCGGGTAAATGTAGCTGAGCTAGACCCCTCAGATCCGTGGTAGGATAGTTATAGAAATGGTCGGGTGGGTGGTGGTTGGAGAGTAATAGAGGAGGTGTACAATGGAAGGGAGGTGAGGTGGTGATTGTCGATGGACGGGAGGGGGAGAGGGGTTCAATGCCAACGTGCCCGTTGTGCTTTCACCCGCACCAGGGACAGCCTCACTGCGGGTAAATATTATTCTCTCAGGTCGGGGGGGTGCTCAGCATAAATCTGTTGATATAATACAACTCGAAAACTGAAAAATATCCTACCACGGATCTGAGGGGTCTAGCTCAGCTACATTTACCCGCAGTGAGGCTGTTCACAAGCATGATGCAATAGACGGTTCGTCCTTCACCAGTTTTCGAGTTGTATTATATCAACGGATTTATGCTGAGCACCCCCCCACCTGAGAGAATAACATTTACCCGCAGTGAGGCTGTCCACAAGCATAATCCAATTGACATGTTGTCCTTCACCAGTTTTCGAATTTTATTATATCAACAGATTTATGCTGAGCACCCCCCACCTGAGAGAATTATGACTTTTTTTCGTACTGACGAGGCGTCAGTAGTCGAGAGTCAGACTCTTGGTCTTCATTCCCACAATATATATTCTCTCAGGTGTGGGGATGCTCGACGAAATACCTCGTACCATCACCAAGCCAATCGTGACACTCGACACAACCGGCACACAATTGCTGGAGGTCTCCTCGTCGTGCGTGTCGGGCGTGCGACCGCTTTGACGAATCCTCCGGGCTCAACCATCCAAGCCCAAATATCCCTCTGTGTCGTCTCACGGGCTTGGCCTGTCGTGGTTGGCGACTTCGACTTTTAGACTGTCACATTTTGGAGAGGAATCAGACTTCTCGTCGTCCCTAATCTCACCAACCATCCAGTGGTTTGGCGGGTGGGGGGGTGTAAATGCCGGGGTCTGTAGCATTCCACACCCCCACCCTGTGGTGACCCTCCTTTGGTTAAGGGTTGTTCACCTGGACTATTTGTTCTGCTTGTTCTTTTATTTTTATAGACCCCGAGGTCTCCTCGTCGTGCGTGTCGGGCGAGCGACCGCTTTGACGAATCCTCCGAGCTAGGGATAAGTCTCAACAGATCGCAGCGGAACAACTGCTCTACCGAGTACAACACCCCGCCCAGCAAGAAAGTCGTCTACAGACGATTCAGAGTCCCGACATCGAACTCCCCGAAGGGAAGAACACTGTTACGACCAGTCACCGGATCAGAGCGACCGGAGTGTACCGACGTCTGACCACACGAGGGAAACTGGTCCACAGGGCCCGTGCGACGGCACGGTCGAGACCGTGCGCGCCTAGTAAAGTCACATTGACTTGAGCCTTTCGACTCACAGGACTCAAAGCTTTATCGTTGCCAATAGTCGGGATTCGGCCTTAGAGGCGTTCAGGCTTAATCCCACGGATGGTAGCATCGCACCACCGGCCTGTCGACCGAGTGCGTGTACCAAATGTCCGAACCTGCGGTTCCTCTCGTACTAAGCAGGATTACTACAGCAACGACTAGTCATCAGTAGGGTAAAACTAACCTGTCTCACGACGGTCTAAACCCAGCTCACGTTCCCTATTGGCGGGTGAACAATCCGACGCTTGGCGAATTCTGCTTCGCAATGATACGAAGAGCCGACATCGAAGGATCAAAAAGCGACGTCGCTATGAACGCTTCGCCGCCACGAGCCAGTTATCCCTGTGGTAACTTTTCTGACACCTCTTGCTGAAAACTCTTCAAGCCAAAAGGATCGATGGGCCGTGCTTTCGCAGTCCCTATGCGCACTGAGCATCGGGATCAAGCCAGCATTTGCCCTTTTGCTCTACGCGAGGTTTCTGTCCTCGCTGAGCTGACCTTAGGACACCTGCGTTATTATTTGACAGATGTACCGCCCCAGTCAAACTCCCCGCCTGGTAGTGTCCTTGAATCGGATCACGCTAGGGAGATTGTTGCCGGAAAAGCACGCCGGGTCCGTGAATACCCACCAGCGAGGGGCACGCCCCACGAATGAAGCGACCCGCTCACCAGCAAAGACACCCACTTCTCCAACGACCACCGGCAACCCTTGGCGTTTGGCGCAAGAAGTCCGTCGGGCCGGAGTGAGATACCCCGACCGACGCCTTCCGCTTCATCAAGTAAGTAAGGAAACTATGAAAGTAGTGGTATTTCATTGTCGATGGCGAGCCATCTCCCACTTATGCTACACCTCTCATGTCTCCTTACAGTACCAGACTAGAGTCAAGCTCAACAGGGTCTTCTTTCCCCGCTGATTGTTCCAAGCCCGTTCCCTTGGCCGTGGTTTCGCTAGAAAGTAGATAGGGACAGAGGGAATCTCGTTAATCCATTCATGCGCGTCACTAATTAGATGACGAGGCATTTGGCTATTTATTTTTTAAAAAAAAAAGCCGACTTTGCAGTATCTTTGCTCGAAAGCAACGAAACTGCAAAGTCGGCCTTTTTCAGGGGCGTGACTTACGCGAAAAACTCTCCTCATTCGAGCGGAACGGGTTTTGCCAAAGAAAGAAAAATAACGGCACAGATCTTCTAACCCGAACTCCGGGGAGGAGGCACCCAAAGAAAAAGGGGGGAGAACCACCAGCTAGCCGACACCGGTAGGAGTAATAGATGGAAAAGCCGGATGAGGGGTAGGACTGGTTGGGGAGAGAAAGGAGGTACTGCGTCCAAACGTCCAGAAATTGAGCCACGACCCTAACAGGACCCGAGTAGTGATGCCTCGGAGCACCCCACGGGACACGCCCAGACTGAGGAGATCCTCGACACACCCCCGGGCCCACACTCCCCGCCAGGAGACAGTGCAGGCCAGAACCCTGATGTTCCCAGCCTCCACTCCACGGCGAGCCGCAATAGCGCGCAAAAGGTCGGCTCGGTTATACTTACCGACCTTAGCCCGATGAACCTGATCCAGCCCCCGAGAAGCAGATACAATCTGAACATCGAGGACAAGAGCAGTCCCATCGGGCCTAACCGCGACAATGTCGGGCTTAAACGCCGTCCCGGGGGATAATTGGTACAGCCGCTCAGTCTCCACACTCCACCCAGATCCGCCTAAATGGCCCGCCAAGGTGTTAACCACAGCGTCGTGGCGCTTAACACGACCACCATGTGTACGGGGGCAGATCTGCACCACATGAGCCGGCGTCTCGGTCTGGGCTCCGCAAGCGCGACAGAGGTAACCACTCTCCGGCATACGACCCCTACCACTCCTCACACGCGTTGGAAGCGCACCAACGCGGACGGCATGGTAGTGGCGGTAGTCCCTTGCCGGTATTCCCTCTGCCGCAGCATACACCCAGGAAGAAGAAAGGGGTGTAGCTTTACACTCGCGGAGTTCCTTCCCGTCTACCGACTCATGGAGCTCCGCGGATACCAAGCCCTCCCACCTGGGACGGCAGCGGGACAGAACCCTGTCGCACCATGCCAACTGAGTCTGGAGTACGTCCATCCCAGCGACATGGCGTGCCACCTCCCAGGGGGACACCTCAAGGGACTTGAGGCGGCGCTCGCGGAGGGAAGGAATGTGGTAGGCCAGCATTGGCAGCCCAAGACCCCCCTCCTTCACCGGTGCGTGGAAGTACGCCTTGGGCACGTCGTGGGGGAGTCCAAGCCAGGAGCGCACCGCAGCACGGACTAGCAAGTCTAACTTGCGCAACCTCCCCAGAGTAAGTCTCCCTAGGACCAACCCGTAGGTCAGCCGAGGAAGCAGATACGTCCGGAGGAGGCGCAGCCGTTGCTGGGGCCTCAACGGAGCCTTGGTTACTCGCCGAAGCGCCTCCCCAAGGTCCGTACGGCTAACCTCCATAGTGGCAACACCACAAAAGTCCACACCCAGATACCGCCAGACCTCGGACACGGTTCGGGCAGGGAGAGGAACCGCTCCGACGGAGAAGCCCCCATCCCCAACCTTCACCTTCTTGTCCCGCCCGGACGGCACCAGGGAGATTGTGGCGCTCTTCTGCGGGTTGACCACTAAACCACAACGCGCCAGCTGACCCGAGAATACATCGAGGGCATCCTGGAGGCCTCGACGGGTACCAGCGAGAAGGATAACGTCATCAGCAAAAGCTAACGCACCCACTCGCGGACCCCCAGCCCCCAGGTCGAACCCAACTTCCTTGGGCAGCCGGGCAAGGGCAGCATCCACGACCAGATTGAAGAGGAGCGGAGACAAAGGGTCACCCTGACGCACGCCTCGCCCAACACGCACATCCCCTGACGACTCGCCACCCACCTGCAACACCGTAACGCCCTCGCGGTAGAGCCAGTCCACATACTCGATGAATCGAGCAGAGGCACCAACTCCACGCAGGCAATCGATGATAGCAGGATGGCCGACTGTGTCGAAAGCTTTCGCCACGTCAAGGGAAGCAACATGAAGCTGCTTCCGCTTCCGCCGGGCAAGAGCGAACACCGACTGAAGAACCCAGAGGTTCTCAGCGGCGCCGTCCGCCCGACGAAACGCACGCTGGCTGTGGCTAACGACATCAGCCCTCAGGAGTCGAGTCGCCAACACTTTCTGGAAGTGGCGGAACACAACAGAACAGATCGAAATCGGCCTGCAGGAACCCGGACCACTCCCTAAGCCTTTCTTGGGGATGAACACTGTACGGGCTCGAGCGAACGCAGCGGGTGGCCGACCGGCCAGAAGCAGAAGGTTCAGGACCAAGAGGCGAATCAGCTGGGGCGCAGCATTCCACCGACGAGCAGTCACACCATCAGGGCCAGGAGCTGCAGAGTTTCTAACGCGGCACAACCGTGCCTCGTCAGCCGTCACCGGATCATGCATGAGACCAGCAAGGGCACTGCAAATGGGAGAGGGGGGAGTGACCGGCGCACCACACTCGACCCCACTGGCCTCCATCACTGGACGCCAATAGGCCTCGAATGCGGCGAGATTGCCGACAGGCGGAGCAGAAGCACCACCCATCACTCCACCATCACCATCGAGAACCCCTGAGGCCGCACGAGCCGGATCTCGCCTCCACAACTCCTGCATCCAACGGTACGCCCGCCGTCTCGCAAGCTGCTTCGCCTTACGACCCACAGCGGGTGCCGCCAACGCCCTCCGAGGACGGCGCCACCGAGCACCACGCACGGTCGAAGCCTGACCAACACCAAAGACACGATCGACATAGCCCACAATGCCATCCCGGAGAGCAGAGCCCTGTTCAGCACTCCGAGCAAGCGCCGCCAACGTGGCTAGCGCATAGCGCTCATGATAGCGCTTGCCTGCCAACTCCTCTCCCAGCCTCCGTACTTCCGCCAGAAGGGGAAGCAAGGAAGGCTGCGTGGTCACCGGTGAAGCATCAGGAACAAGTCCCTCAGCATCAACCGCATCCGCCGAAAGAGAAGGAGAAGACGCCGGAGCGCTGGTGCCCACTGTCCCAACGGAAGCTGACGCAGCCGCGCCAGGGGGCGACGACGTCGGAGAGGACACGGCCTGAGCCTGCTGACGGACTAGATCGCCAACAAGAGCCTTGTAATCCGAACGACGACGCACCCCTTTAATGGCCTCAAGGGTCCGCGAAGGGAAGCGAGCAACCAGAAACTGGTTAACGAACCGCACACCATCACGGACCGCACAGGCCTCAGCGGCAGCAAGCATGCGCAACTCCTCCGGCTCATACCTCAGCTTCACCCGCTCCACAACAATGGCAGCGTTAGCCGCCTCGGGATGAGCCGAACGGAAGTGGACACCCAGACCCCTGCTCGTCAGGAAGGAACGGTCACACCGACTACACTGGACGCTTGACGCAGAAGAAGGGTAATTAGAGCTAACGCTCGAGGAACGGGATGAACTAGGATCCCGGTGCCCCTGCCGGGGCATCCCTGGTTGCTCTCCCCTAGAACCCCGAGAGCCAGAGGGCCGTCGGGGGTTATGAGGCTCAGTATTGGTTGTATTCATAACTAAAAAGGGAGAACAGGGGATCGGACAGGTGCATTGTGGAGCAATGCACCCTCCTAAGCGCCAGAGCCTGCTTTTAGCCGCACAAGGAGTGATGCTTCAAAACGACCACCTCTCGGACATCATGCATAAGACCAGCAAGGGTCCCGTAACCGGGTAACCCCTGAGGCCGCACGACCCGGATCGCATCACTACTAGCTTCCTTGTGCGTTGCCCGACTCTCACCACGAGGAGGTAGCAGGTTGACTTGGTAGAGCCTCCGGATGGTCAGTCCCACGGCTCTACCCCTTAAGAGAGTCATAGTTACTCCCGCCGTTTACCCGCGCTTGCTTGAATTTCTTCACTTTGACATTCAGAGCACTGGGCAGAAATCACATTGCGTCAACACCCGTTGGGGCCATCGCAATGCTTTGTTTTAATTAGACAGTCGGATTCCCCTGGTCCGTGCCAGTTCTGAGTTGATCGTTGAATGACGGCCGAAGAAACAACAGCCCCGTCCACAGGCACGAGGCCAGCGACTTGACAGGCTGAAGCTCGCAGCAAGAAAGGTCCTCAGGTGGTCAAGGCACGGGACCGAGCTCGGTTCAGGAACGCGTGAACGCCCATCTCCTCGCCCAGGCCCGGCTCGTTGACACCGGCCTGATTCTCCATCAAGCCCGGCAAACGTCACGATCCTCAGAGCCAATCCTTATCCCGAAGTTACGGATCGGATTTGCCGACTTCCCGTACCTACATTAATCTATCGACTAGAGGCTTTTCACCTTGGAGACCTGCTGCGGATATGGGTACGAGCCGGCGTGGGGTTCCTCGTGGCCCTCTCCCGGATTTTCAAGGTCCGTGGGGAAGATTCGGACACCGCCTTAACTGCGGTGCTCTTCGCGTTCCAAACCCTATCTCCCTGCTAGAGGTTTCCAGGGAACTCGAACGCTTATAGAGAAGAGACAACTCTCCCCGAATCTCCCGACGGCGTCTCCGGGTCCTTTCAGGTTGCCCTGACGAGTCCTCAATGAGGGCCCGATTTGGAACGGTTCCACTGCCGGGTTCCGGAATAGGAACCGGATTCCCTTTCGCCCAGATGGTGCCTTCAATGGTTCTATGCTACACACCACTCAACGGCAACCCATCGCTTCGGATTTCTCCTAGGGCTTAGGATCGACTGACTCTTGTGCAACAGCTGTTCACAAGAAACCCTTCTCCACATCAGTCCTCCAGGGCCTCGCTGGAGTATTTGCTACTACCACCAAGATCTGCACCGACGACGGCTCCAGGCAGGCTCACGCCCAAAACCCTTCTGCGCTCATCGCCGCGGCCCTCTTACTCGTCAAGGCGTAACAGCGCCGTCACCGTGAGGCGACTGCCTGCGTTGCCGTTGACGGCGGAGTATAGGCACGACGCTACAGCGCCATCCATTTTCAGGGCTAGTTGCTTCGGCAGGTGAGTTGTTACACACTCCTTAGCGGATTCCGACTTCCATGGCCACCGTCCTGCTGTCTTAAGCAACCAACGCCTTTCATGGTTTCACATGAGCGTCGATTGAGGCGCCTTAACTCCGCGTTTGGTTCATCCCACAGCGCCAGTTCTGCTTACCAAAATTGGCCCACTTGGCACTCTGATCCAAGCCCCCGGCTTCATAAACAATGTTCAAGAAAGCCGGGGTTCTCATCTATTTGGAGTTTGAGAATAGGTTGAGGTCGTTTCGACCCCAAGGCCTCTAATCATTCGCTCTACCGGATGAGACTCGTTTCGTCCGAGCGCAAGCTATCCTGAGGGAAACTTCAGAGGGAACCAGCTACTAGATGGTTCGATTGGTCTTTCGCCCCTAAACCCAGCTCCGACGATCGATTTGCACGTCAGAATCGCTGCGGACCTCCACCAGGGTTTCCCCTGGCTTCGTCCTGGCCAGGCATAGTTCACCATCTTTCGGGTATCAGCGTGTGCGCTCTGGGTGCGCCTCCTCTCGCGATGAGATGGAGACGCCCCGGGAGTGCGAGGCCGGCCCGTATAAAGGGACTCGACCCATCCTCCCTCGGAAAGCGGAGTTCCCTTCACTTTCATTACGCCTTTAGGTTTTGACACCCAATGACTCGCGCACACGCTAAACTCCTTGGTCCGTGTTTCAAGACGGGTCGGACAAGAGCCCAAAACTGATTCGCCGTGGACTGGTGCCATTTGAATGAACCTGCGTAAGGGCACACTCGACCATACAGGCGCGAGAGCAGTCAGACGGGCGGAGGCCCGCCTTGACACGCGACTCGCAACCTTGTCAAGGGCCACATCGCGCTCTCGAAGAGGGATCACTCCCTCCGCAGAGCGGTTCGACACCGTCTTTTGATACCGACCGGAGCGATCCACGGTCGGGAGAAAGGGGGTCTGCGCGAGACTGCGAACAGCTCACACAGGCTACCACCCAAGCCCTTAGACCGTGGCCGGACGGGTCACGACGTCCTACTAGGGGAGAAGTGCGGTCCGCCGCGGCCGTACGGACCCACTCTCGGCGGCTCCACCACTCGGTCCGGATGAATCCGAATGAGGCATAGAGCCGTCGACGAGGAGCGGGTCGTCCGACCAGCGAGAAGACGTGAATCTCCCCTTTCGGAAATTTCGGGTCTTTTCCGTTTACCCCTGAGCGGTTTCACGTACTCTTGAACTCTCTCTTCAAAGTTCTTTTCAACTTTCCCTCACGGTACTTGTTCGCTATCGGTCTCGTGGTTGTATTTAGCCTTAGATGGAGTTTACCACCCGCTTAGGGCTGCACTCTCAAGCAACCTGACTCTAAGGAGAGGTTCACCCGACACCAGCACCGGCCAGCTACGGGCCTGGCACCCTCTCGGGACCGTGGCCTCGTTCAAGATGGACTTGGACGCGGTGCAGCTGTGTCGGGTATGCGAACCCTCCCGAACACCACATGTCCCTGGAGGCAAGGCCTCCGGGATTCGGTGCTGGGCTTCTCCCTGTTCGCTCGCAGCTACTGAGGGAATCCTGGTTAGTTTCTTTTCCTCCGCTTACTAATA
Organism: Leptopterna dolabrata; assembly: GCA_954871275.1. Taxonomy (NCBI): domain Eukaryota; kingdom Metazoa; phylum Arthropoda; class Insecta; order Hemiptera; family Miridae; genus Leptopterna; species Leptopterna dolabrata. The sequence goes on along the minus strand of CATPAC010000061.1, from coordinate 28,007 downwards.
TGCTTAAATTCAGCGGGGAGTCCCACCTGATCTGAGGTTGGTTCGCTGTGTTACGGAGCGAGGAGGGAAAGTGTGGTTCGGGTTAGCACCACCGCCACCTATTTCTTCTCGACACTCCTAGCCGACTCGGCGACGACCATACCCGAAACGGAGCGTCTGCGTATGGGTGATGCCAGTTGGGTCCCCACTGAGGCCGACACCTCGTTGGTTCAACACCCCGCACCGTGGACATCCCCTCACCGAGAACGCGTCGATTGCGGAGCCCCTCGTGACGAAGGCGGTCGGTCGAGATAAAGAGAAGGAGTATCGTCATCGTGTTGAGAGTTCTCAAATGTCAGATACGGGACGTGTCACCACCATCTGTGTGAGGTGGCCCACGATACGCGTCCACGGGATAGACCTTCCTCCACCCATTCGCGGTGTGATCCGTGAGGGTGGAGGCGCTCAAAAAAAGGTGGTGGTGACGGCCATGCAGTCTGGATTCGGGACTTCGTCTTCGAACCAGTGGCATCACCACACCGAGACCTTTCAACGTCATACTTTGATCCCGCTTTAGCCGTGGCCGTATCGTTCGACACATGAGTGACAGATGTTCACAACTCTAATCGACCGCCGCGATCCTCCGAACCCGGGAGAAACGCGCGACGTGCTCGAAAACAGAGGTTCAGTCCACCACTGAGGGTGTTGGAGGTATCGAGTGGTTTTCCTACCTGGCATCCAGCAGAGTTTCCGACACGGGAGCGTGCCTATGAAATGCTCGCCGGCTCATATCTGAGGAGACAGCGCCCTCGCCATCCCCCTTTGAGGGGTGGGGGGGGGTGAGGCCGGTGATGCTCCCGAAAAGCGAGCGGGATGGAGTTGAGAGGGAGAGGTCCGGCATTTGGAGCCGTTCCGAAGGCAATGGGTGACGGAGCGTAAGTGGCAGGAAGCAGCAGCCCACCGTTCTACGGGGGCTGCCGCCCTTCCTTCTCCGCCGCCTTCCGCCGGACCATAGGTGGTCCGGCTCTCCTCGTCACTCACACCGACCGCAGTCGCAAGGATGAGCGACACCCGGTTAAACGGGCGTGTCGTACAAACGACCCTCAGACAGGCGTGGCCCTTGGATGGAATCCCAGGGCCGCAATGTGCGTTCAAAATGTCGATGTTCATGTGTCCTGCAGTTCACACGACGACGCGCAGTTTGCTGCGTCTTTCATCGACCCACGAGCCGAGTGATCCGCCGCTCAGGGTAATCATGTTCTGACCGGGAGAGGCCGACCTCACGGCCGGACCTCCTCGGAGGCGACGATTTTCAAACCCCCGTCGCCCATGGGGTTATGGACTCTATGGGTTGTCATGTTCGAAAGGGAGCACGAGGCCCGAGCGAAGCGTGGTGTGCGGAGCCCCCCTCGTGTGAAGGGGGCTCTGCGGCTTCTTGCAACTCTGTGACCAAGCGGTCCCGCCTCGAAGGGGCGTTTTGAGGAGACGGCGGGGCGAGAAACACTTTCTCTGTCCCACTGGCCGAGATCCGTCTCCAAAAGCGGTCGACGGGCTTCAATGAAGCCGCCCACCGGCGCTACCCCTTCTCACGAGGTCTTTCGAGACTCCTCGGCGAGCCTCTTGGTTGCTTGACTTTCTTCTCTGCTCATTGAAGAGCGGGGGAGAGCTCGAGTCTTTTGATCGACCGGTTCTCATTAATGATCCTTCCGCAGGTTCACCTACGGAAACCTTGTTACGGCTTTTACTTCCTCTAAATGATCAAGTTTGGTCATCTTCCCAGCGTTCATAGATACCGACAAGTCAGTAGGGATGACCGCCAGTCCGAAGACCTCACTAAATCATTCAATCGGTAGTAGCGACGGGCGGTGTGTACAAAGGGCAGGGACGTAATCAACGCGAGCTTATGACTCGCGCTTACTGGGAATTCCTCGTTCATGGGGAACAATTGCAAGCCCCAATTCCTAGCACGCAGGAGGTTCAGCGGATTACCCGGGCCTTTCGGCCAGGGAGGCACACGCTGATTCCTTCAGTGTAGCGCGCGTGCGGCCCAGGACATCTAAGGGCATCACAGACCTGTTATTGCTCAATCTCGTGCGGCTAAAAGCCGCCTGTCCCCTTAAGAAGAATGATTGTCGCCGGTGGCGGGGACACCGGAAAACGCCTAGTTAATAGGCTAGAGTCTCGTTCGTTATCGGAATTAACCAGACAAATCGATCCACCAACTAAGAACGGCCATGCACCACTACCCACTGAATCAAGAAAGAGCTATCAATCTGTCAATCCTTCCAATGTCCTGGCCTGGTGAGGTTTCCCGTGTTGAGTCAAATTAAGCCGCAGGCTCCACTCCTGGTGGTGCCCTTCCGTCAATTCCTTTAAGTTTCAGCTTTGCAACCATACTTCCCCCGGAACCCAAAAGCTTTGGTTTCCCGGGAAGAAGCTCCCCGCCGAGTCATCGGAGGAACATCGGCGGATCGCTGGCTGGCATCGTTTATGGTTAGAACTAGGGCCGTATCTGATCGCCTTCGAACCTCTAACTTTCGTTCTTGATCAATCAAGACATACTTGGCAAATGCTTTCGCTCTTGTGCGTCTTGCGACGATCCAAGAATTTCACCTCTAACGTCGCAATACGAATGCCCCCGCCTGTCCGTATTGATCATTACCTTGTGTTCCTAAGAACCAACAAAATAGAACCAAGGTCCTGTTTTATTATTCCATGCACCACTATTCAGGCAGAGATTTCAGCCTGCTTTGAGCACTCTAATTTGTTCAAAGTAAACGTGTCGGCCTACCTCGACACTCGGTAAAGAGCACCTAGGTAGGAGAGAGCAGGCGCACGGGTTGGACCTCCGGCCTCCGGACCCAAGCTTTTGAGGGCGAGGGCCGTCGCCTGACAAGGCTCCCGCACGCCACCGACAGGACATGACACGGCATGCCAGTTACACCGGCAGGCGGCGAACCGACAGCGTAGCACGCAGAACCAACTACGAGCTTTTTAACCGCAACAACTTTAATATACGCTATTGAAGCTGGAATTACCGCGGCTGCTGGCACCAGACTTGCCCTTCAATGGATCCTTGTTAAAGGATTTAAAGTGTACTCATTCCGATTACGGGGCCTCATAAGAGTCCCGTATCGTTATTTTTTGTCACTACCTCCCCGTGCCGGGAGTGGGTAATTTGCGTGCCTGCTGCCTTCCTTGGATGTGGTAGCCGTTTCTCAGGCTCCCTCTCCGGAATCGAACCCTGATTCCCCGTTACCCGTTACAACCATGATAGACATGGAGTCTACCATCGACAGTTGATAAGTCAGGCATTTGAAGGATAAGTCGCCGGTGCTGAGACCATGCGATCTGATGTGTTACCTAGAGTCACCAAGGCAACGCCAACGAGCCGGGCGATTGGTCTTGATCTAATAAAAGCGTCCTTCCCAGTCAGACTGGTCGGGACTTGGTTGCATGTATTAGCTCTAGGATTACCACAGTTATCCAAAGACAGTCATGTATACTCGAGTGAATCATGACTGGTTTACTGAGCCTTTTGCGGTTTCACTTTAATACAGTTTGTACTGAGACTTGCATGGCTTAAGCTTTGAGACAAGCATATGACTACTGGCAGGATCAACCAGAGTGGCTCGCCGCCCTCGAACCCAAAACGTCGCGAGATCGTCTTCCGTCCCACTACAGTCGAATGGGGTTTCCGACGCTCAAGCGCGACAGCCACTGACTGACCCGTCGAAACGGGACACGTCTGTGTCAAGAGGTCCAAACGGCGGCTTTGAGCCGGCTCTGATATTAGGATCGCCACAGACGGCGGGCTGTGCTGGGAGGCCCCTAGGGACCTACACAGCGCCCACAACGCCGAGTGACGGGGTGATTCACTTCGTTGTAAAACCGACCCGGGCTGGGCTCCCATGCGCTATGATGGGCCATTACCCCGAGTTGAGAGGTGGACCCGGCCCCTGGAAAAGCCGAGTCCAACACATAGGTGGGGTTCGGGCGTCGAAACTGCCCCGGTCTGCCTCACACCGTACACCACGTCATTCGTGGAAATGGGGAGGGATCCGATAATTGATCCGGCTTCTTGGAATGTGTTTGTTACCGGTCCCCTCGACGGCCCCTCGCGTCGAACCCGTTGACGGGTTGATGCGGGTGATCCGCGTGGAACAGGTTCAGATTGACTGCTTTGGGACGAGCGCTAGAGGCTAACGACGTCGCAGTCATGCAGTGAGTGAGGTTGATCCCGATACCCTTCACACGTGGCACTGGAGTGATGCGGACGAGGTGGGATGGGATCAAGTGGGGATCCCCGTGCCCACCAACCAGCTTCCTCCCCGGTGACCGTGTAGTGACGGATCGCGTCGAGTAACAACTAGGGTGTCGCTTTGCACCCACGATTGAGACCGTCTTCGACCCGTCCAGATACCGGGACGCGGCGCTGCCACGCCACCTCTCGATGATGAGCCACAGTACCCGAACTACTACCGGCCGACAAACGACCCCCTCCCCCCGCGCCTGTTGGCGAGGGCGAGGCCGAGTCCGAGTCCGACATTAATAGGGTACCCGCGAGCTCACGAGGCCTCCGAAACTCATCTTTTGTAGTCGGGACTAGCTTTGAGATGATAAAATTGAACCCCTCTCCCCCTCCCTCCTATCAACAAATACCACCTCACCTCCCTTCTATCAAGTAAATGAACAAGACCTGTATTACTCCCCAACCCACCCGCCCGTCAGTTGGAATTGAACCCCTCTCCCCCTCCCTCCAATCAACAAATACCACCTCACCTCCCTTCGTCTCAAGTAAATGAACAAGACCTGTATTACTCCCCAACCCACCCGCCCGTCAACTGGAATTGAACCCCTCTCCCCCTCCCTTCTATCGACACCCACCCCCTCACCTCCCTTCTATGTACACCTTCTCCATTACTCTCCAACCCCTACCCACCCCTTCCATTTGTATAACTATCCTACCACGGATCTGAGGGGTCTAGCTCAGCTACATTTACCCGCAGTGAGGCTGTTCACAAGCATAATCGAATATACAGTTTGTCTGGCCTGAGAGAATTATATTTACCCGCACCAGGGACAGCCTCACTGCGGGTAAATATTATTCTCTCAGGTCGGGGGGGGTGCTGAGCATAAATCTGTTGATATAATACAACTCGAAAACTGGTGAAGGACGAACCGTCTATTGCATCATGCTTGTGAACAGCCTCACTGCGGGTAAATGTAGCTGAGCTAGACCCCTCAGATCCGTGGTAGGATAGTTATAAATATGGATGGGTGTGTATGGGTTGGAGAGTAATAGAGGAGGTGTACAGTGGAAGGGAGGTGAGGTGGTGATTGTCGATGGACGGGAGGGGGAGAGGGGTTCAATTCCAACGTGCCCGTTGTGCTTTCACCCGCACCAGGGACAGCCTCACTGCGGGTAAATGTAATTCTCTCAGGTGGGGGGGGTGCTCAGCATGAATGTGTTGATATAATACAACTCGAAAACTGGTGAAGGACGAACCGTCTATTGCATCATGCTTGTGAACAGCCTCACTGCGGGTAAATGTAGCTGAGCTAGACCCCTCAGATCCGTGGTAGGATAGTTATAAATATGGATGGGTGTGTATGGGTTGGAGAGTAATAGAGGAGGTGTACAATGGAAGGGAGGTGAGGTGGTGATTGTCGATGGACGGGAGGGGGAGAGGGGTTCAATTCCAACGTGCCCGTTGTGCTTTCACCCGCACCAGGGACAGCCTCACTGCGGGTAAATGTAATTCTCTCAGGTGGGGGGGGGGGTGCTCAGCATGAATGTGTTGATATAATACAACTCGAAAACTGGTGAAGGACGAACCGTCTATTGCATCATGCTTGTGAACAGCCTCACTGCGGGTAAATGTAGCTGAGCTAGACCCCTCAGATCCGTGGTAGGATAGTTATAAATATGGATGGGTGTGTATGGGTTGGAGAGTAATAGAGGAGGTGTACAGTGGAAGGGAGGTGAGGTGGTGATTGTCGATTGACGGGAGGGGGAGAGGGGTTCAATTCCAACGTGCCCGTTGTGCTTTCACCCGCACCAGGGACAGCCTAACTGCGGGTAAATGTAATTCTCTCAGGTCGGGGGGGTGCTCAGCATAAATCTGTTGATATAATAAAACTCGAAAACTGGTGAAGGACGAACCGTCTATTGCATCATGCTTGTGAACAGCCTCACTGTGGGTAAGTGTAGCTGAGCAAGACCCCTCAGATCCGCGGTAGGATAGTTATAAAAATGGTAGGGTGGGTAGGGGTTGGAGAGTAATAGAGGAGGTGTACAGTCGAAGGGAGGTGAGGTGGTGGTTGTCGATTGTCGGGAGGGGGAGAGGGGTTCAATTCCAACGTGCCCGTTGTGCTTTCACCCGCACCAGGGACAGCCTCACTGCGGGTAAATGTAATTCTCTCAGGTGGGGGGGGGGGGGGTGCTCAGCATGAATGTGTTGATATAATAAAACTCGAAAACTGGTGAAGGACGAACCGTCTATTGCATCATGCTTGTGAACAGCCTCACTGTGGGTAAGTGTAGCTGAGCTAGACCCCTCAGATCCGCGGTAGGATAGTTATAAAAATGGTAGGGTGGGTAGGGGTTGGAGAGTAATAGAGGAGGTGTACAGTCGAAGGGAGGTGAGGTGGTGGTTGTCGTTCGACGCGATTTGGAGAGGGGTTCAATTCCAACGTGCCCGTTGTGCTTTCACCCGGACCAGGGACAGCCTCACTGCGCGTAAATGTAATTCTCTCAGGTGGAGGGGTGCTCAGCATGAATGTGTTGATATAATACAACTCGAAAACTGGTGAAGGACGAACCGTCTATTGCATCATGCTTGTGAACAGCCTCACTGCGGGTAAAGGTAGCTGAGCTAGACCCCTCAGATCCGTGGCAGGATAGTTATAAAAATGGTTGGGTGTGTGGTGGATGGAGAGTAATAGAGGAGGTGTACAGTCGAAGGGAAGTGAGGTGGTGATTGTCGATGGACGGGAGGGGGAGAGGGGTTCAATTCCAACGTGCCCGTTGTGCTTTCACCCGCACCAGGGACAGCCTCACTGCGGGTAAATGTAATTCTCTCAGGTGGGGGGGGGGGGGGGGGGGTGCTCAGCATGAATGTGTTGATATAATACAACTCGAAAACTGGTGAAGGACGAACCGTCTATTGCATCATGCTTGTGAACAGCCTCACTGCGGGTAAATGTAGCTGAGCTAGACCCCTCAGATCCGTGGTAGGATAGTTATAAATATGGATGGGTGTGTATGGGTTGGAGAGTAATAGAGGAGGTGTACAGTTGAAGGGAGGTGAGGTGGTGATTGTCGATGGACGGGAGGGGGAGAGGGGTTCAATTCCAACGTGCCCGTTGTGCTTTCACCCGCACCAGGGACAGCCTCACTGCGGGTAAATGTAATTCTCTCAGGTGGGGGGGTGCTCAGCATGAATGTGTTGATATAATACAACTCGAAAACTGGTGAAGGACGAACCGTCTATTGCATCATGCTTGTGAACAGCCTCACTGCGGGTAAATGTAGCTGAGCTAGACCCCTCAGATCCGTGGTAGGATAGTTATAGAAATGGTCGGGTGGGTGGTGGTTGGAGAGTAATAGAGGAGGTGTACAATGGAAGGGAGGTGAGGTGGTGATTGTCGATGGACGGGAGGGGGAGAGGGGTTCAATGCCAACGTGCCCGTTGTGCTTTCACCCGCACCAGGGACAGCCTCACTGCGGGTAAATATTATTCTCTCAGGTCGGGGGGGTGCTCAGCATAAATCTGTTGATATAATACAACTCGAAAACTGAAAAATATCCTACCACGGATCTGAGGGGTCTAGCTCAGCTACATTTACCCGCAGTGAGGCTGTTCACAAGCATGATGCAATAGACGGTTCGTCCTTCACCAGTTTTCGAGTTGTATTATATCAACGGATTTATGCTGAGCACCCCCCCACCTGAGAGAATAACATTTACCCGCAGTGAGGCTGTCCACAAGCATAATCCAATTGACATGTTGTCCTTCACCAGTTTTCGAATTTTATTATATCAACAGATTTATGCTGAGCACCCCCCACCTGAGAGAATTATGACTTTTTTTCGTACTGACGAGGCGTCAGTAGTCGAGAGTCAGACTCTTGGTCTTCATTCCCACAATATATATTCTCTCAGGTGTGGGGATGCTCGACGAAATACCTCGTACCATCACCAAGCCAATCGTGACACTCGACACAACCGGCACACAATTGCTGGAGGTCTCCTCGTCGTGCGTGTCGGGCGTGCGACCGCTTTGACGAATCCTCCGGGCTCAACCATCCAAGCCCAAATATCCCTCTGTGTCGTCTCACGGGCTTGGCCTGTCGTGGTTGGCGACTTCGAGTTTTAGACTGTCACATTTTGGAGAGGAATCAGACTTCTCGTCGTCCCTAATCTCACCAACCATCCAGTGGTTTGGCGGGTGGGGGGGTGTAAATGCCGGGGTCTGTAGCATTCCACACCCCCACCCTGTGGTGACCCTCCTTTGGTTAAGGGTTGTTCACCTGGACTATTTGTTCTGCTTGTTCTTTTATTTTTATAGACCCCGAGGTCTCCTCGTCGTGCGTGTCGGGCGAGCGACCGCTTTGACGAATCCTCCGAGCTAGGGATAAGTCTCAACAGATCGCAGCGGAACAACTGCTCTACCGAGTACAACACCCCGCCCAGCAAGAAAGTCGTCTACAGACGATTCAGAGTCCCGACATCGAACTCCCCGAAGGGAAGAACACTGTTACGACCAGTCACCGGATCAGAGCGACCGGAGTGTACCGACGTCTGACCACACGAGGGAAACTGGTCCACAGGGCCCGTGCGACGGCACGGTCGAGACCGTGCGCGCCTAGTAAAGTCACATTGACTTGAGCCTTTCGACTCACAGGACTCAAAGCTTTATCGTTGCCAATAGTCGGGATTCGGCCTTAGAGGCGTTCAGGCTTAATCCCACGGATGGTAGCATCGCACCACCGGCCTGTCGACCGAGTGCGTGTACCAAATGTCCGAACCTGCGGTTCCTCTCGTACTAAGCAGGATTACTACAGCAACGACTAGTCATCAGTAGGGTAAAACTAACCTGTCTCACGACGGTCTAAACCCAGCTCACGTTCCCTATTGGCGGGTGAACAATCCGACGCTTGGCGAATTCTGCTTCGCAATGATAGGAAGAGCCGACATCGAAGGATCAAAAAGCGACGTCGCTATGAACGCTTGGCCGCCACGAGCCAGTTATCCCTGTGGTAACTTTTCTGACACCTCTTGCTGAAAACTCTTCAAGCCAAAAGGATCGATGGGCCGTGCTTTCGCAGTCCCTATGCGCACTGAGCATCGGGATCAAGCCAGCATTTGCCCTTTTGCTCTACGCGAGGTTTCTGTCCTCGCTGAGCTGACCTTAGGACACCTGCGTTATTATTTGACAGATGTACCGCCCCAGTCAAACTCCCCGCCTGGTAGTGTCCTTGAATCGGATCACGCTAGGGAGATTGTTGCCGGAAAAGCACGCCGGGTCCGTGAATACCCACCAGCGAGGGGCACGCCCCACGAATGAAGCGACCCGCTCACCAGCAAAGACACCCACTTCTCCAACGACCACCGGCAACCCTTGGCGTTTGGCGCAAGAAGTCCGTCGGGCCGGAGTGAGATACCCCGACCGACGCCTTCCGCTTCATCAAGTAAGTAAGGAAACTATGAAAGTAGTGGTATTTCATTGTCGATGGCGAGCCATCTCCCACTTATGCTACACCTCTCATGTCTCCTTACAGTACCAGACTAGAGTCAAGCTCAACAGGGTCTTCTTTCCCCGCTGATTGTTCCAAGCCCGTTCCCTTGGCCGTGGTTTCGCTAGAAAGTAGATAGGGACAGTTTAAACAATGGAGACCGATTTAGCCCGCTGGGGCTCTTACCGGGCCCCCCTCGCAAGAGGGGGAACTCCACCAGGCGGGGCGACGAACCCAAGCCTGGCTCCACCTCCCAGCGACCACGACCCAGGGAACGGGCCAGGTCCGGGCGGGGACAGAAGAACCCGTCTCTTCCCCAGACGGGAGCCACCTGCTCTCCGTCACTCGGGGATTCGGACCTTCGGGCGGGGACTAGTGGGAGCTATCGCTCGACCACCTGTCGCCGCCCTGGGCGACAGCTGTCCGCCGCGGCTGGGTTGCAGGTCTTCGCAACGCTGCAGCCGCGAAGCGGACCATCGCGCCGTAGTGGACGGGGCTGGACACATACCGTGTCCAGTCCTCCTGCTCGCCACCGGGGTAAACCACGGCCACGAGTGCCGCCCTTTCCTCCCGGAACTCGGGGCAGTGCCGCAGCACGTGCTCAGCCGAGCCCTCCGGATCCCCGCACCACACACAGTCCGGCCTTTCGGCCAGGGACAGGCGGTGCAGGCGCGCCGGGAAGTCCCCGTGCCCCGTAAGAAATTGGGTCGTCCTATGCTCAGGAACAACCCACGGGGACCCCAGCCGCTGGCGAATCGACGGGAAGAACTTATGTGTAAGTCTCCCCGTCAACCCAGCGGTCCAGTCCGCCTGCCACTGGCCGATGACCAGCTCCTCGACCTCTCGGCGGGACTGCGCGCGCGGGCGATCCGGCACAAAGCTACGCCCCAAAATCCGGAAGGGGTGGCCCTTCTTGACCCTATAGGCCGCATAGCGACGGGCCGCCTCAAGCTCGATGGGCAACACTCCCGCGAGGACGTGCACCGCCGCGTGCGAGACCGTCCTATAGGCTCGGGCCACCTTTAACAGGGCGGCTCTCTGGGCCGTACGGAACCGTCCCCAGTCGGTCGCCCTGAGGAGGCCGTAGTACCCCCCAATGGCATACAGGAGGATCCCCAGGAACAGGCCCCTGTATATAACGAGGAGGTCCTGCGCACGGAGACCCCACTCCTGGCCCGCCAGCCGCGCCACCCTGCCGAATGCGGCGGCCGCCCTCGCCGAAACAACCTCGGCGTGGCGCGCAAGTCCCAGGCGCTCCTGGAAAACCACGCCAAGGTATTTTACCTCCCGGCGGTAGGCGACCGACACGCCCCCCAGCTTTACTGTGGGCGGCCGCACGAGGCTCCCCTTTAGGAGCATGAGCTCACTCTTGGAGCCCGAGAAGGAGAGCTTGGCCCCCCGGCCCCACGCGTCGAGGATGCCCGCAAGGGCTGCTCCTCGGGCCTCCAGCTCCCTCCGGGAGTTACCGGCAACCAAGACCACACAGTCGTCCGCATACGCCACGGCATCAAAGCCGCCCTGCCGGACGGCGCCCAGGAGCCCGTCAAACACCAGATTCCACAGCTGCGGCCCCAGGACGGACCCCTGGGGGCAGCCCCTGGTGACAGGCTTGCGGACGACCAGGTCACGGTCGGTCATCTTGACCTCTCTACCGGAGAGGTAGCTGGAGACCATGGCGTAATAGCCCGAGGGACAGTCCCTCCCCACGAGCCCCGCCAGGACGCACGGCCACCACACGTTGTCAAACGCCCCCTGGATGTCCAGGAAGACGCCGAGAACGTACTTCTGGGGGGCCTCCGCAGCAAGGTGGCGCATGCGGTCTATGGCTTCCACCGTGGAGCGGTCGGGTCGGAAGCCATACTGCTCCGGCGCGGTGGACAACTCTAACTGGGGGAAAAGTCTCCCAGCCAGGAGCCGCTCCAACACCTTGCCGAGCACAGAGAGGAGACAGATGGGGCGGTACGACTTGGGATCCGTGGGATCCCTGTCGCCACCCTTGAGCAGAGCGCGGACAACGCCAGTCTTCCAAGCATCAGGAAAATATCCTGTGCGGAGACAGGCGCTGTAAGTGTCAGTAAGGACCCCGGAGAGGACTGGCCACCCTTCCCTAAGGAATTCGGCCAGCACACCATCCTCACCAGGGGCCTTCTTCCGCCTCGAGGCAAACACGGCTGCTTTTACTTCTCCCTCGGTAAATGGGGCAGGACTCGCACCCATGCCCGAGGGGCCGGCCTCGGCGCGCGCTCTGGTCTCCCGGTGACCATCGTCCTCTGAATCCGCATTGTCATCAGGGACAAGCGAATTCAGGAGGTCACCGGCTGCCTCCTCCCACGTGAGGGTACCCGCCCTAACAGTGCTGAGGACATCCCGGGGGGAAATCTTTTCCATGGCAGCACGGTACGGGCGACCCCCTGGGTCACCAGCCCCCTCTCTAGTGACCCACTCCCGGCGGTGGAGCCTCCTTGCCCTCCTCGCCTCCGCCTGATAGGCCCTGCGCCTCCTGAGGAAGACCTCGGCTGCCACACGCCGAGACTCCTGAGGTCCACGCCTCGCCCTCCTCTCCGCCCTGCGGACGTCGCCTCTCAAACACCTTAGGGCAGGCGTCCACCAAGGGGCCGAGGGGGTCCGCCGGGTACCAGCGGGGATCGCCGCCCTGGCCAAGCTCATAATTGCTTCGACCAGGGAACCCACCCTGGCGTCAATCTCGCTCTTCCCTGGGGCAGCGCCCAGGGTTGGCAGGGACGTAATCAGGGGGGAGAGCGCCCTCCTAAACCCCGGCCAATCTGCCTTGGCAAGGCACAGGCGCTCCGGCATCGAAGGGGAACCCGCCCCCACGAGACCCGGGCCATGGCCAGACTCCCGGTCAGACGGCCCCAACCGGAGGAGAATTGAGCGGTGCTGACTAGTCGACCATGTCGGCTGCACCGCCCAATCCCCCCGGAACATCCCGCTGGCCCGCGGCGACAGGAGGGTGACGTCGATGTTCGACTCACCCCCCCCCCCCCCCCGGGCCACATGTGCCAGAGAGGCGAACGTGGCCGGCTGCCCCCGCTGGTTAGCAACTGCCAGGCCGTGCCTGTCAACCAGCTCCTCCACTGCCACTCCCCTATCCCAGGCTCTGCGGTGGGTGACCCGTGGCGGTCTGGGATTCCACCACCGCTCGGACCGAGCGTTGACATCGGCCATAACAATGACTGGCTGGCCGCGCAGCTCAGTCAACGCCCGGTCCAGGCCGTCAAGATAGGGGCCAATGCTATGCCTATACTGGCAGTAGAGGCTGACAAGGAACACCCTGCCGGCCCGACCTGTCAGCTCAACCACCACCATGTGGGAGCTGCACAAGTGGCCAAGCTTCAGGACCGACAGGGCCTCATCCAGCACGACCACGGCAGCGCCAGGGAACTCCCCCAGCCCAGCGCCGGTGACCACCCGTGCCCCCTCAAACCCCACTACCGTCTTCTTGTCCCGGGTGCAGTACGGCTCCTGGACGGCCAAAGCCTGCACCCGGCTTCTTCGGCAGTGGGGGATAATCTCGGCTGACGCCGTCGCCGCCCGGTCAACATTGGCCTGAGCGATGACCCAGGTGGCCTCAGCCATTCAGGGGCACGTCAGCGTCCTCCCCGCCGACAGCATCGGGCGGGGGATCCGGAGAGGGGTCAACCTCCATATTGGTGAGCCCCTTCAGCTCTGCCTTAAGGGACAACCTAGGAGGGCGCTGCTCCCTGGGGGCGACCAGGGGTGCGGCATCCTCCAGCCCAGCCGGCCCAGCACCAGGGATGGCAGAGGGGGAGACCAGAGGAGCACACCTCAAGGTGCCAGATGTGGGTTCCAACTGCGGCGCAGAGGGCGAGATGGCCGGCGGCAGGGGGACCTCATAAACGGTCCTAGATGCCGCCCTAATCTTCGCCCTCTGACGCTGAGGGCAGGAGGGGTCTCGAGACCCGTGCCCGGCAGGCAGCCCTGCCCTACTGCAGGGAATGCAGCAGGGCTGTGTGGGGGTGGGGCACGTGGCCTTAACATGACCCGGCTTGCCGCAGACGAGGCAGACATCCTCCTCCTTGGCGCACCGGGCCTTTGTGTGGCCATACTCGTAGCAGCGCCAGCACTGTATTGGGTCGAGGTGGTCGGTCACGTCAACAAGGCGGAGTCCGACATGGATCCGCCTTGCCGCAACCAACCTCTCCCTCAAGGCCGGCGCTACCACCACCACGTGGGTCACCGTCGGGATATCACGAGGGCCCATTTTCCCAACAGGACGGAGATCCCCCTGCTTGAAGTTGCGGAGCAGCTCCTGGTTGCGGGAGAATATCGCCGCCACCAGCCTCTCCGCGGGGACCTCCTTCCCCACCCCCATCAGGCGGACACGGGGCCACCTAAGGTCAGGCACCGCCGTGAGCGCAAAGCCCGCCTGCGCTAGCCGGGGCTACCACGGAGAGACTCCGCGTCCTCCTCCGTAGCAGCCTCCACGACCACTCCCTTCCCCAACCTCCTGAGGCCGTTGACCCTCACCGTCCCATGGAGCGGGTCCAGGATCTCTCCAATCGTCCCGACTGGATCGTCCATCCCCTCCGGGACGGTGAAAACCACATCAACACCCCGCCTCGGCCCACGCCGCCTCACCTTACGGGCCTTGGCAAGCACCTGGGCCGCAGATAAGGGCTCTGGGGTAGCCTGCAGCCGGGCGGGCGTGGGGGTGGAGGCAGCACCGGCCTTCGTTCCCCCGCCCCTCTTACGCCTCCGCTGCCTTCTCCATCCCCCCTCGGATTCCTCCGAGGACAGGGACGAGCCCTCCCCGACATTAGCGGCGGCCTCCTCCCTCACCCGCTCAACCGCAGGATTCTGGGGCTTGGTTGTTCCCTTGTGGGCTCCACTCAAGGGGGGCAGGGCAGGTCTCTTGGCTGGGGGCAGCGGGTCCGGCAAGGGCGGGAAGTCCGTCAGGGTGAGACCGGGCGGGGCTGGCTCACGAGGGGCCGACAGGGCGGAGGAGATCATCTCCTCCAACTTGCCCATGCGGGCCTCCACGGCTGCCCAGCGCCTCTCCTGGTCCTCCACCACCGCCCCGGTCCAGTCGGAGGACAGGCGGTCAATTCTCCGACCCAGCTCCCCACCTATCCCTTCCACCTCCCTGCGGATAGGGCTAAGGGAGTGGGCCTTGAGGCGCTCCTCCACGGTGGTCTGGCACTTCTTAATAGCCTGGAGGATCCCCGTGAAATCCTCCTCTTTCAAGGGCGGAGTCGAGGCCGGACTTAAGGCCAACCAGCTCCCGCCTCACCACCGCCTGGACCTCCTCACCGATCTCCCGTGCACCGGGATCGAGAGGTGCTGCCACCCCCACCTCCATGGCGGCGACCATGGATTCCAGAGCTGCGATTTTTGACTGCGTCGACGCCATCTCCTGGCGGACGCCCTCAATCGAGCCCTGGAGCCTAGCCAATACATCCGCCATTGGCTTGCGGCTCTCCAGCATCCCTCGGAAGGCAACATCTGACAGTTCCACCATCCTTGTTGCCCTTCCGAGGATCTCCGCCCCATACTTTTTCGAGGAGAGATATGCCATAAAGGCTGTCGCCTCCTTAGCCGCGGCATCTATCTGGCGGGTCACCGCATCCTCTTCTCCTATCAGGGCGGACACCGCATCAAGCCCGCACTCCGCCACCTTGCGTTTTGCGCCCGGGCGGGGGGCTACAACAATACGCTCTTGGGGGGGCGTCCCTACCGCACTACTATTATTTGGGGAATTCATTATTAAAATATAAATTGGGTTTCTCCCATACCCGTGTGGGCACCATGGCTGAGGGGCGTGCCCCCGCGGCAGGGAAGGTGTCCCTGCCGGCCCCGGTGGACTCACCTGAGGTCAGCCCGGCCACCTCAGCCGGAAGAGGTAGCATATTGCTAACCCTCAACCGCCTGAGGTCTACCCCGCTACTGGCTAGATGTCAGCGGCACCAGGACGAATGGGCGCGATACGCAACTCCCACCGCCTCGCCAGACCCAACACCAGCCGTCACGGGCCCAGGTCTCCGACTCCTGGGTACCACACACGGGTGCTTGCCATCGCCGGGGCCCCTGGGACGGTGAGGGACGGAGGGTGCCAGACCCCCACCCCAACCCCATAAACATGGGGCTGTCCCGCCCAGGCAGCAGCGTCCCTTTGTTTAGGGTGAGGTCCCCTAGGTGGATCCACCTCTGCAGAGGGTATCGAGGTCCACCTCCCCGTTGGCCCCACCTCCGTAGAGGGTGAAGACAGGACGGTTGGAGAGAGACCCAATGGCGTGGCTGGCCAGGGCTCGCCTCCAACCTGTGGCATGCCACCTCGCCCCTGAAAGTCCAGGGGCGAGTCCAGCTCCAGGCAGAGATGCCAAAGGGAGCGTGTACTCGTCTTAGTGGGAAGCCCCCTCACCACGACAAGGTGCGAGTACATCGAGGGGGAGTAGATAGGGACAGAGGGAATCTCGTTAATCCATTCATGCGCGTCACTAATTAGATGACGAGAGTCACTAATTAAGAGAGTCATAGTTACTCCCGCCGTTTACCCGCGCTTGCTTGAATTTCTTCACTTTGACATTCAGAGCACTGGGCAGAAATCACATTGCGTCAACACCCGTTGGGGCCATCGCAATGCTTTGTTTTAATTAGACAGTCGGATTCCCCTGGTCCGTGCCAGTTCTGAGTTGATCGTTGAATGACGGCCGAAGAAACAACAGCCCCGTCCACAGGCACGAGGCCAGCGACTTGACAGGCTGAAGCTCGCAGCAAGAAAGGTCCTCAGGTGGTCAAGGCACGGGACCGAGCTCGGTTCAGGAACGCGTGAACGCCCATCTCCTCGCCCAGGCCCGGCTCGTTGACACCGGCCTGATTCTCCATCAAGCCCGGCAAACGTCACGATCCTCAGAGCCAATCCTTATCCCGAAGTTACGGATCGGATTTGCCGACTTCCCTTACCTACATTAATCTATCGACTAGAGGCTTTTCACCTTGGAGACCTGCTGCGGATATGGGTACGAGCCGGCGTGGGGTTCCTCGTGGCCCTCTCCCGGATTTTCAAGGTCCGTGGGGAAGATTCGGACACCGCCGTAACTGCGGTGCTCTTCGCGTTCCAAACCCTATCTCCCTGCTAGAGGTTTCCAGGGAACTCGAACGCTTATAGAGAAGAGACAACTCTCCCCGAATCTCCCGACGGCGTCTCCGGGTCCTTTCAGGTTGCCCTGACGAGTCCTCAATGAGGGCCCGATTTGGAACGGTTCCACTGCCGGGTTCCGGAATAGGAACCGGATTCCCTTTCGCCCAGATGGTGCCTTCAATGGTTCTATGCTACACACCACTCAACGGCAACCCATCGCTTCGGATTTCTCCTAGGGCTTAGGATCGACTGACTCTTGTGCAACAGCTGTTCACAAGAAACCCTTCTCCACATCAGTCCTCCAGGGCCTCGCTGGAGTATTTGCTACTACCACCAAGATCTGCACCGACGACGGCTCCAGGCAGGCTCACGCCCAAAACCCTTCTGCGCTCATCGCCGCGGCCCTCTTACTCGTCAAGGCGTAACAGCGCCGTCACCGTGAGGCGACTGCCTGCGTTGCCGTTGACGGCGGAGTATAGGCACGACGCTACAGCGCCATCCATTTTCAGGGCTAGTTGCTTCGGCAGGTGAGTTGTTACACACTCCTTAGCGGATTCCGACTTCCATGGCCACCGTCCTGCTGTCTTAAGCAACCAACGCCTTTCATGGTTTCACATGAGCGTCGATTGAGGCGCCTTAACTCCGCGTTTGGTTCATCCCACAGCGCCAGTTCTGCTTACCAAAATTGGCCCACTTGGCACTCTGATCCAAGCCCCCGGCTTCATAAACAATGTTCAAGAAAGCCGGGGTTCTCATCTATTTGGAGTTTGAGAATAGGTTGAGGTCGTTTCGACCCCAAGGCCTCTAATCATTCGCTCTACCGGATGAGACTCGTTTCGTCCGAGCGCAAGCTATCCTGAGGGAAACTTCAGAGGGAACCAGCTACTAGATGGTTCGATTGGTCTTTCGCCCCTAAACCCAGCTCCGACGATCGATTTGCACGTCAGAATCGCTGCGGACCTCCACCAGGGTTTCCCCTGGCTTCGTCCTGGCCAGGCATAGTTCACCATCTTTCGGGTATCAGCGTGTGCGCTCTGGGTGCGCCTCCTCTCGCGATGAGATGGAGACGCCCCGGGAGTGCGAGGCCGGCCCGTATAAAGGGACTCGACCCATCCTCCCTCGGAAAGCGGAGTTCCCTTCACTTTCATTACGCCTTTAGGTTTTGACACCCAATGACTCGCGCACACGCTAAACTCCTTGGTCCGTGTTTCAAGACGGGTCGGACAAGAGCCCAAAACTGATTCGCCGTGGACTGGTGCCATTTGAATGAACCTGCGTAAGGGCACACTCGACCATACAGGCGCGAGAGCAGTCAGACGGGCGGAGGCCCGCCTTGACACGCGACTCGCAACCTTGTCAAGGGCCACATCGCGCTCTCGAAGAGGGATCACTCCCTCCGCAGAGCGGTTCGACACCGTCTTTTGATACCGACCGGAGCGATCCACGGTCGGGAGAAAGGGGGTCTGCGCGAGACTGCGAACAGCTCACACAGGCTACCACCCAAGCCCTTAGACCGTGGCCGGACGGGTCACGACGTCCTACTAGGGGAGAAGTGCGGTCCGCCGCGGCCGTACGGACCCACTCTCGGCGGCTCCACCACTCGGTCCGGATGAATCCGAATGAGGCATAGAGCCGTCGACGAGGAGCGGGTCGTCCGACCAGCGAGAAGACGTGAATCTCCCCTTTCGGAGATTTCGGGTCTTTTCCGTTTACCCCTGAGCGGTTTCACGTACTCTTGAACTCTCTCTTCAAAGTTCTTTTCAACTTTCCCTCACGGTACTTGTTCGCTATCGGTCTCGTGGTTGTATTTAGCCTTAGATGGAGTTTACCACCCGCTTAGGGCTGCACTCTCAAGAAACCTGACTCTAAGGAGAGGTTCACCCGACACCAGCACCGGCCAGCTACGGGCCTGGCACCCTCTCGGGACCGTGGCCTCGTTCAAGATGGACTTGGACGCGGTGCAGCTGTGTCGGGTATGCGAACCCTCCCGAACACCACATGTCCCTGGAGGCAAGGCCTCCGGGATTCGGTGCTGGGCTTCTCCCTGTTCGCTCGCAGCTACTGAGGGAATCCTGGTTAGTTTCTTTTCCTCCGCTTACTAATATGCTTAAATTCAGCGGGGAGTCCCACCTGATCTGAGGTCGGTTCGCTGTGTTACGGAGCGAGGAGGGAAAGTGTGGTTCGGGTTAGCACCACCGCCACCTATTTCTTCTCGACACTCCTAGCCGACTCGGCGACGACCATACCCGAAACGGAGCGTCTGCGTATGGGTGATGCCAGTTGGGTCCCCACTGAGGCCGACACCTCGTTGGTTCAACACCCCGCACCGTGGACATCCCCTCACCGAGAACGCGTCGATTGCGGAGCCCCTCGTGACGAAGGCGGTCGGTCGAGATAAAGAGAAGGAGTATCGTCATCGTGTCGAGAGTTCTCAAATGTCAGATACGGGACGTGTCACCACCATCTGTGTGAGGTGGCCCACGATACGCGTCCACGGGATAGACCTTCCTCCACCCATTCGCGGTGTGATCCGTGAGGGTGGAGGCGCTCAAAAAAAGGTGGTGGTGACGGCCATGCAGTCTGGATTCGGGACTTCGTCTTCGAACCAGTGGCATCACCACACCGAGACCTTTCAACGTCATACTTTGATCCCGCTTTAGCCGTGGCCGTATCGTTCGACACATGAGTGACAGATGTTCACAACTCTAATCGACCGCCGCGATCCTCCGAACCCGGGAGAAACGCGCGACGTGCTCGAAAACAGAGGTTCAGTCCACCACTGAGGGTGTTGGAGGTATCGAGTGGTTTTCCTACCTGGCATCCAGCAGAGTTTCCGACACGGGAGCGTGCCTATGAAATGCTCGCCGGCTCATATCTGAGGAGACAGCGCCCTCGCCATCCCCCTTTGAAGGGGGGGGGGGGGGGGTGAGGCCGGTGATGCTCCCGAAAAGCGAGCGGGATGGAGTTGAGAGGGAGAGGTCCGGCATTTGGAGCCGTTCCGAAGGCAATGGGTGACGGAGCGTAAGTGGCAGGAAGCAGCAGCCCACCGTTCTACGGGGGCTGCCGCCCTTCCTTCTCCGCCGCCTTCCGCCGGACCATAGGTGGTCCGGCTCTCCTCGTCACTCACACCGACCGCAGTCGCAAGGATGAGCGACACCCGGTTAAACGGGCGTGTCGTACAAACGACCCTCAGACAGGCGTGGCCCTTGGATGGAATCCCAGGGCCGCAATGTGCGTTCAAAATGTCGATGTTCATGTGTCCTGCAGTTCACACGACGACGCGCAGTTTGCTGCGTCTTTCATCGACCCACGAGCCGAGTGATCCGCCGCTCAGGGTAATCATGTTCTGACCGGGAGAGGCCGACCTCACGGCCGGACCTCCTCGGAGGCGACGATTTTCAAACCCCCGTCGCCCATGGGGTTATGGACTCTATGGGTTGTCATGTTCGAAAGGGAGCACGAGGCCCGAGCGAAGCGTGGTGTGCGGAGCCCCCCTCGTGTGAAGGGGGCTCTGCGGCTTCTTGCAACTCTGTGACCAAGCGGTCCCGCCTCGAAGGGGCGTTTTGAGGAGACGGCGGGGCGAGAAACACTTTCTCTGTCCCACTGGCCGAGATCCGTCTCCAAAAGCGGTCGACGGGCTTCAATGGTGCCGCCCACCGGCGCTACCCCTTCTCACGAGGTCTTTCGAGACTCCTCGGCGAGCCTCTTGCTTGCTTGACTTTCTTCTCTGCTCATTGAAGAGCGGGGGAGAGCTCGAGTCTTTTGATCGACCGGTTCTCATTAATGATCCTTCCGCAGGTTCACCTACGGAAACCTTGTTACGACTTTTACTTCCTCTAAATGATCAAGTTTGGTCATCTTCCCAGCGTTCATAGATACCGACAAGTCAGTAGGGATGACCGCCAGTCCGAAGACCTCACTAAATCATTCAATCGGTAGTAGCGACGGGCGGTGTGTACAAAGGGCAGGGACGTAATCAACGCGAGCTTATGACTCGCGCTTACTGGGAATTCCTCGTTCATGGGGAACAATTGCAAGCCCCAATTCCTAGCACGCAGGAGGTTCAGCGGATTACCCGGGCCTTTCGGCCAGGGAGGCACACGCTGATTCCTTCAGTGTAGCGCGCGTGCGGCCCAGGACATCTAAGGGCATCACAGACCTGTTATTGCTCAATCTCGTGCGGCTAAAAGCCGCCTGTCCCCTTAAGAAGAATGATTGTCGCCGGTGGCGGGGACACCGGAAAACGCCTAGTTAATAGGCTAGAGTCTCGTTCGTTATCGGAATTAACCAGACAAATCGATCCACCAACTAAGAACGGCCATGCACCACTACCCACTGAATCAAGAAAGAGCTATCAATCTGTCAATCCTTCCAATGTCCTGGCCTGGTGAGGTTTCCCGTGTTGAGTCAAATAACATAGTTTATTCAATGTACAATACTTCAAGTACATCCATACACATTACTTCACTTATTAATTCAAATAAAATAAGACGTCTTCTTTCTTCTCCTTCTTTGCTGGGGGAGGTTCCTCTTCATTGCTGGGCGGTTGAATTCCCGATCGGAGAGTCATGTCCTGCCTCCATAAACAGACAAAAAACACCCAAAAGGGGCATTAGATGCCGCATACACCACCAGCGCCTCCTCAAGGAGTAGGCGCCGCGATAAAAATCATCAAGTGCTCATCCATATTCAAACTACTTCAAGACAGTACTTCATTGGTATACGTAAGCACAGCTACTGACCTTGTGAGGGCTCGGTTTGAGCCCTCATCTGGTTGGACCGCATATATGTCTTCCATATGAAGCTGCTTCCATCAATCGTCCTCCGTGCCATCCATGCGAGTAAAAAGCGTGGGTAGATCTTCCTCATTGATAGTACCGACTGCCTGTGCCATACCCCCTTCCACGTTATAATAGCTGGGACACATTCAACAGCTTCAGCACCAGATAGCGTTTCTACAGCAGTCAAAAACTCTGTCCCACCATACTTTGTCATCTTATCATTGAATACTCTCTGCATCGGATATTCTGCTGAGTCGCAACTTATGCCAACATCCACAACATACGCTATTCTTTCCTTCAACAGAATAAGATCTGGTCTCAGGGTTCTATCACCGACAACAAACTGCGTTTCATACCAGTAACTCCATCCTTTTCTCCTAGCATATTCCACCAACAGTTTGCATACCGCATTGTGTCGACTACATCTAACCAGCCTAGTGGTCGGACAGACCTGTATGACATGGTTGGGAGTCTCTCTCTCCTGACAACCCCTTCTACAGACTACTGCACCCTGTCGTCCCCGCAACAGTCGCGTTCTGGTGGGTATGGCACCTACATGTGTCTGCACAGCAGCAACAGTCTTCCATTCAGGTACAGCCCCATCATCTTCCACTAGCCATCTGGTGGACTCCTCCGCTTTAGCAGACCCCTTCAATGCTCTACCGTCAGTGGTACTGTGCCACGCATCCGTCCGCCTCTTCCTTCTCTGCGATGCAGTGACAACCAACGTGTGATCCACACTTTCATCTCCAAAAACACCGGCCATTGCTCGCTCTCTTCGCTGCACTGACAGTTCGGGAACTGTGTCCTCCAGCCTCATCATTCCTAACCCTCCTTCACGAACAGGCGCATAGAAATATGCGTTCGGCGAGTCACCAGGGAGCCTCAGTAGCCGCCGCAATCCTCTACGTATAACGACGTCCAACGCTCGCAACTCCTTCTTGCAAACACTAACCAGCACAAGCTGGTGCAAAAACCCCGGGATGATATGCGTCCTGAGCGCTTCCACCTTCTGGAGCGGAGCCAATCCAGACTCAAGAACCGCCTGCACCCTACGAGAAAAAACAACCATGGGCGCTTTTTTTGGACCATAAGGGGTAAAATCCACCCCAAGATACCTCCATACAGTACGGGGCACAGCTACCGGAATCTCCTGTATCGGAGAGGCCTCCTCCGGTATAACAAGTCTCCCTCTTCTAGGGACCATCGGCAGATAGAGTGATTTGCCCGTACTCAACACCAGCCCACATTCCTGCAATGCGCCCCGAAGCGCACCCGCCAGTGCCTCCATACCCGCCTGCGATGAGCTAACAAGCACAACATCGTCAGCGAACGCAAGACGGGACCATCTCCTTCCTCTCATGATGTATCCCACTCGTGTGGGGAGAGCCATCATAACGTGGTCCATAACAATATTAAACAACACTGACGATAGAGGGTCACCCTGTCGTACACCCCTTCGACACCTGACCAACCGACCGCCCGCAATTGCCGTCACTGATGAAGCATAAAGAGCCTCCACATATCCGGTCAAAACGAGAGGCCACCCCCTATACCTCATAATGGCCACTAGGGCATTATGGCTGACGCTATCGAAGGCCTTGGCCACATCAACAATCATCAAGTGCAGCTCACGGCATCGTTTCCTAGCATCATCCAAAATCCCTGAAAGTAATGTAACGTTCTGGCCAACACCATCTAGACCTCGGATCAATCCTCTCTGCTCTTCAACATGTCGAACCACTATCTCCAACCTACCAGCCAATATGCGGTGGAATTGCCGAAGCATAACCGACGGAACGGTAATCGGTCTCAACTGCTCCGGACCCACAGGATTCTGCACCTTGGGCAACAGAGTCGTTCTCCCCCTAGACATCCAAAGCGGAGCCCTACCAGCCAACATGACAACATGGTAGAATAACCTTTTCTTCCGCCATTGTAGCGAATTCCATTGGGTCGCTGTAATCCGATCCATTCCTGCCGCTGTGTTCGCCAATTTAGTGGCATCCAGCTCCTCCTTGGATATCGGGTTCCAAATTCCACTCATGTCACCATCCACCAGGCAATTAACCTGTCCATCAAAAGGCGGTGACGGTTCGCTGAACTTTCGCTCCCAGAATCTGCGGATCTCGTCTGATGGGTCAACTATCGCAGCCCTTCCAGCTACTCCATCCACAATGTCACGGATAGCCGCCTTCCGATCCCTCTTCCACAGCTCTCGAACTGACTCCATCTGCTCCGCCTGCTGTAACCTTGTCCTTTGACGCGTACGCCGTATCTGACATGCATCAAACTGTACTCCGAATCTGGCCTCACACCATTCCCTCAGGGCACCATCGCCATCTTCCCCTTCCATCGTCTTCTGCGCAGCTGAGATCAACATGTTGGTGTCCTCCTCCGTACAATCCGCCAGGGCCACAACATCGTCCTGCATGGTGCTCATTATCGCGAGCGAGGCCACAGCAAAGTGCTCATCCTCTATCCTAATAGTAGTATTCTCGACTTCCTCAGTCACCTGTTCCATCGCCAACTCTTCCCTAATATTAACATACACAGGCCTACGCCGCTGTCTCCTGACCATTTCGTATGTCCTTCCGGGCATCACATCTGCTAGAGCTCTCGAAATTGCCGCCTCAGTCAGATCCATCCTCAACATACTTATCTCATGACGGGCCATCATAGTAAGCTCTTCCGTGCTCCAGTATTTATGTCGCCCTCTGCCCTCCACATCCCGGGTCCTGACCTCTACATACCCCTCAGGATGGGATTGTCGAAGATGCTGCGTGAGCCCCCTCGCAGACCCAAAGGACCTCTCACACAACGTACACACAATCAAGTTATCTGCCATAATCAGTTATTGAAACAAGGCCGGCAACAGCCCTCCGATAGGCCTCACAAACTCTAGCTCCGGTAGCATGGTGGTGGTCCAACTTCAGATCCCTACAGGATCCACAGACGGGATTCGCTTTATTAGGGCAATCTCTTTGGAGGTGTGTCTTGTCAAAACACACCCTGCAGCACTTCTCACCCACAGCACAGTGCTTGCAATCTTGGCCAACATGCCCAATAATGCCGCATCGATAGCACTTAGTGACCTCTGTGTGGTCTTCGACTCCACACCTAAACCATGATAGGTACACGCTCCCTCTCTGCAATAACCTGGTACGCAGTCGCGGCTCCACCTCAAGGATGACATTAGCCCTCCGTTTCTCGCCACCCATACTACCAGATCCACCCCATGGAATCCTTCGTCTGACTACACAGTTCCTTACGAATTCATCCTGGTCAACATCCTTGAGGTTCTGAGCCCATAACGCACTTAACACCATCTGGTTGTCAAAATCTTTACCGTCTACCTGCATAGGCACACCTCTCAACAATATAGTTGGCTTCCGCTTGGGAAACAATTCAGCCTGCAGTCCAGAGCGCCCAAGATCTACATCAGCCATGATCTTTCGTGCTTGCTCGTCATTGTCCAGTTCCAACACCACTTCCTTACCCCTGCGACCCCTCATACCAACAACCTGCCATCCTTTCTCCTGGGGCTTAATGGCAGTCTTCAATTTCTCCTTAACGGATGCCACAGTTTCCTGATCATCACCATCATCCCGAGACTTAAGAACGACCAATGCCTTGTGTCTGCCTGGGTCCTGGCGACGCGTGGCACTCCTTCCCCTAGCTCCAAGAGCAGCCGCGTACGAAGGCCTTTGATCACCATCAACTGAACGCTCTGACAGGCCACTAACCTTCTCCTCCAACGACACCAACCTCGATGCTGTGGTTTCCAAGATCCTCTCCAGACTCTTTGACGTGTCCAGTGTAGCGTTAGTCACCTTCAGCTCCTCCATCCTTCCCTCTATATCATTCAACTTTGAAGCCGTTGTCTGTAACACATCCATTAGACTGGCCGTATGGTCCTGCCTCTCATTTGCACTAAGTTCACCCTGCAAACTACTCATTTTTATCTCCATGCCAATCATCATTAGCGCTAAATCTTTAAAAATCTCGCGCATCCCACCAATACAATCCTTAGCTCTTGCTGTTGAAATCTTTGCATCCTTGCAAGCATTAAGAAAAGATCCCTCAGCATGCAAGTATTTTTCGTAGGCCTCCATTGCCCCTCGAGATGCCTTCATCTGTTCCTGATCTGGGAATAAATCAATCACTTCCGCCATCCTGTCGGTTCGAGGGCTTCCCCTCTTCCCAAAAAACGTAGAGGGTGAGACTTCCAATCTAACAGATTTTTCGGCGTGAAAATCCGCCCAACGGTTACTGAGTTATCCCGTTCCGAACGATTTCCAAGGGCGAGGGGATACCCCCCCCCTTTAAAAATTTTCGTCCCACCCCTTAAGGATTCCAACCCCTATAAGGGTTTCACTGTAGGACACCCTCCAATAGATCTTACACAAATTTGAATGTGCCACCTTCTTATCCACCTATTGATGTCTCCAGCTATATGTGTATGCACTGGGGCCCCTCCTTCCAAAATGGTGATCTCCAGGCAAAATGGAGGCTCTGGGAGTGGCTCCCCCTCAATTGACTCCTCCCACACAGTGGACACTCTGGCCAAGACACTTGCCAAGAAGCTCCTGCCCACTTCTACTCCTCTATCACCAGAAGCCTCAAATAACTCAAGTTTCCTGGGTAATTCCCTCTCCCCTGACCAGCCAGGTGGTAGGAGAGACCTCCCACCCAGTCCACAATCTCACCACTTCCTTATAAGGTCACAAAGAAAATCCTCCTCTCTGATTGGCCCAGCCAAATCAGGTGACTTCCACCTCAAAATAAAAAAAGGAACAAAAGGAAAAAAAACCTCTTCTATCTTACACACAGCACAAACTGAAAAGTCCAATTACGAGTCAGGGGAGCGCCAGATTTTCATCAAATTTTAACCAATTGTTCCTTGTATCACCACCTAGTTGTATGCCAAATTTCAGTCAATTCCATGCAGGGGTCAGAGCGGTATTATCAATCAAAAAACTTACAATTCAGAATCCAAAATCAGGGTCAAAAACAGTCCAGATCGTCACCAACCTTTGATAAAATGTCCAGAGCGTCAATACAAATCCACGTGCCAAACACTGTCCAGAAAAGTCCACTTTAAACCACTTAAATCTTCACAAAACTAGAGAGCACTTCACCAAGGATGTTACTTGCTTGAGAGCTAGAACACAACTCCTGGTGGTGCCCTTCCGTCAATTCCTTTAAGTTTCAGCTTTGCAACCATACTTCCCCCGGAACCCAAAAGCTTTGGTTTCCCGGGAAGAAGCTCCCCGCCGAGTCATCGGAGGAACATCGGCGGATCGCTGGCTGGCATCGTTTATGGTTAGAACTAGGGCGGTATCTGATCGCCTTCGAACCTCTAACTTTCGTTCTTGATCAATCAAGACATACTTGGCAAATGCTTTCGCTCTTGTGCGTCTTGCGACGATCCAAGAATTTCACCTCTAACGTCGCAATACGAATGCCCCCGCCTGTCCGTATTGATCATTACCTTGTGTTCCTAAGAACCAACAAAATAGAACCAAGGTCCTGTTTTATTATTCCATGCACCACTATTCAGGCAGAGATTTCAGCCTGCTTTGAGCACTCTAATCTGTTCAAAGTAAACGTGTCGGCCTACCTCGACACTCGGTAAAGAGCACCTAGGTAGGAGAGAGCAGGCGCACGGGTTGGACCTCCGGCCACAGGACCCAAGCTTTTGAGGGCGAGGGCCGTCGCCTGACAAGGCTCCCGCACGCCACCGACAGGACATGACACGGCATGCCAGTTACACCAGCAGGCGGCGAACCGACAGCGTAGCACGCAGAACCAACTACGAGCTTTTTAACCGCAACAACTTTAATATACGCTATTGAAGCTGGAATTACCGCGGCTGCTGGCACCAGACTTGCCCTTCAATGGATCCTTGTTAAAGGATTTAAAGTGTACTCATTCCGATTACGGGGCCTCATAAGAGTCCCGTATCGTTATTTTTTGTCACTACCTCCCCGTGCCGGGAGTGGGTAATTTGCGTGCCTGCTGCCTTCCTTGGATGTGGTAGCCGTTTCTCAGGCTCCCTCTCCGGAATCGAACCCTGATTCCCCGTTACCCGTTACAACCATGGTAGACATGGAGTCTACCATCGACAGTTGATAAGTCAGGCATTTGAAGGATAAGTCGCCGGTGCTGAGACCATGCGATCTGATGTGTTACCTAGAGTCACCAAGGCAACGCCCGGACGAGCCGGGCGATTGGTCTTGATCTAATAAAAGCGTCCTTCCCAGTCAGACTGGTCGGGACTTGGTTGCATGTATTAGCTCTAGGATTACCACAGTTATCCAAAGACAGTCATGTATACTCGAGTGAATCATGACTGGTTTACTGAGCCTTTTGCGGTTTCACTT
>CATPAC010000060.1:0-85811 GCA_954871275.1 Leptopterna dolabrata | reverse complement strand
AAAACAACCATCAAAAACAAGACTAGACTGGTCATTCCTCAATCCTGAACTATATATATATATATATATAATTGTCTATTTTCATGTTTAATTACAGGCTGTTTCGCATTAATACGCAGTGATTGTAGTCTAGAGCCTTAACTAACGTATTTGGGAAAGTATATCGGCGGTTTGACAGTTTGTAAAATGAATGAAAACCAAGGGATTCGACTTCATAAGCTTGGAAATGAGTTGAAAACATGTGAGTCACATAGTTGAGCCCTTTTACGTAGGTCTCGTATGTTCTAAGGTCTAAGTACATGGTTAAGATCTGGTAAAATTGTGGAAGCCCTCTATCGTCTAAATCGAAGCATACCATATAGTCTGGATTGAATTTAACACCATCGTAAGTGGTAACGAATTTGATACATCGTATTTCAGCAGGGTCAATTTAGAGGGATGTGCTAACCTCCATCAGTTCTGATTGATCAGTAATGATAGATAATTTCCCAGGCTCGTCTAGTCGATTGGGAAGGGAATTGTGGAAGAAAATATAGTTAAGGTGGTACTGTTCTTTCTTAGCGGCTGAAAATGGAGTATTAATATTGTTAAAAGAATTCCTCAATCCAGTTTTCAATTGTTTGTTTTTTGATTCGAACCTGAAGCTGGAGAGAGCTGACAAGGGTCCATGCTTCATCATCATTGATGTGTAATGGGTTAGAAAATAGAATTTTGGCTGCAACGCCGGCGGAACTTTAGGCTCACGGGAGATGAGAGAGTTTGAATGACAAATGTACGAAAGTTTTAAGAAACAGTTCGATCACATCGGCAAGGTACAGTGATTTCATGTTACTAACAGAATCTTGGCTAATCAATTTGATCACTTCGTTCATTAGCAAGTACAATTTGTAATACTCTTCAGCATCTGAGGCAACTCGTGCCCCTCTCCCTCCATGCTCACGCCTTTTTTTAGGAGGGTTCCTCGCGCTCCTCTTACCACGAGTGGTGGTTGCTTTTTTTTTTAGTGGAAACTCTACTCCTTCTAGAGCGTTTATTAGGGACCTCATCTCTCTCCCCACCATCATTCTCCTCCTCCTCCTCCTCCTCCTCCTCCTCCTCCTCCTCCTCCTCGTCGTCGTCGTCAGCAAATTCATCGTCAGTGAAATGAGGGTCGTAATCACCTACTTCTACCCAGTGACCCACCATGAGACCAAAGTAAGCGAGGAATGTTCGCATTTCTGAGGCAGACATCCTCATGGTGAAATTGTTGCTAGGGGCGGGAGAGATGGGCATGGGTCTAGAGGAATAATCTGGACCGTACGACAAGTTTCTGATACGATCGTTGAGCTGAGGAAGAGTGAAGCATTTGTTTTTGTAGATGAGACCCTTGAGGACGACTAACATGACATAGCGTGCTACGCCTTCGAACATGTCATGCATAAAGTCGACTGAACAGTTGTTTTCGATCCTAAAGTAACCCAGCTCTTCCCAGACACAAGGCTCTACAACACCGGTTAGCGAAGGAGTATTAGCAGAGTAATCGGCTCTGAAATTGTCACTAGTCCGCAACAGCTCGGGGTCTTCCCTCAAAGTTGTGTTGTAATCCTCTTTACGGTTGCGACATATCCTACAACACCTACTTGCATTGAAGCTGCTAGTGAACCCCAGCATAGAATTCAGCCCCAGGTTTTCACCGACCAGGCACCCAACAGCAAACTTGACAATTACAGATCCCCTGCTCCCGACAGACACGTTGATGCCCTCTTCGTACAGGAACTTGAGTTCATCTATGACAGGAGTGAACACGGCCTTGTTCCCATGAATAGAACGTAGCCGAGATTTGAAAACAGCTGCCAACATGATGAACCGGAGCTTGGACGCCAAACGTGGAGGGGCGAACGGAAGGGAGTAGTAAACACCACCTAACTTATGGACGCCTGAGTGGCTACCAAGTGCATTACCAGCTTCAAAATCATCGTAATAAAGGTGGAGAGGGAAAAAATAAGAGCCGTCTGCAGCGTGCTGACGTTGACGAGCATGTGACAACCACACCCTACTTTCTGAAAAACACGTCACCTCCATTGTCTCAGTGCAAGCCTGCCCCCATTCCAGCACCTCCTGAAAAAAACCTGGGGTTTCAAAGAGCTTTTTAAGAACCACCCTCATCGGAATGAACTGAACGAATTGATCTGAGTCGCCGTAACCCAAGTGAATGTCTCTGTCAGTAAGTGCAGCTACTTCTCCTGCTCCACTAAGTTCTTTACTCACAAATACTGACACAGGTTTGATGAACGTCCCTAGCTGAGAGAAGTAGTTCAAGCAAGAGTGGATCGTGCGCATGGGTTTCACAGAGCTGTCCATAATGGATTTGATGTCGTCGACAAACGACGTCAACGTCGTTTCACAACAGGTCGGCATGGTCGTGCTAGCGTAGCGATTGTATACATTTCTGAGACCCAAAGAGTGAAAAACCTGATGATAATGATTGAAGCGGTGCATGAAAAACTGTACAATCTTCTCAGTCGTACCAGTATCCTCTAAGGCGTCAGCAGTAATTTCAGCCAACTCCCTAGAAAGCAGTGCGGCAATATCATCGTTTGACCTGACGACGAGAGGCGGCCGCTGCCCCTCGTCGACCCTCATTAACTCATCATCATCGCAGGAGGAGGAGGAACGAGACATAGCTGCTTGACACAAAACATCACAACCATCGTCATGCATAGGCGACTGAGGACGTGGAGGGTGAACCCTAACAAGATGTTCCTTCAGTCTCCAGGGGAGGGAGGTATTGTACCCACACATACCGCAGTGCAAAACTCTCTTTTCTTTGTGTTTCTCTCCACTACTAAGACATTGGTTCATAACATGCTCAATCAAACGGTTGACTTCTCTGAATGTTAAGGGACAGTAGTGACATTTGTAATGTTCTGTACCACTCATGTTGGAACAGTGATGTATATACCCAATAAAATATGGTACACTTCAACACAATTTTATTTAGAGTATATATTATTATAGAATGTTATTTAGATATTATTCAGAACGGTCATCAAGCAACTGTTGATGCACAAATGGTAACTAAGTAGCACCACCTCAGTGTAGACACGTTGTAAAGCAATCAGTGATGAGGACGTGGTGGGTACGTCAGCTGTTTTTTACTCTAACTGCTACGTACTGCAACTTTCTGGCGTTCGACCAAATCCTGCAAGGACCGGGGAGTACTGCCCGGTTCGCTGGATGAGGCAGGGGAGCTGCTGGAATGGGGGGGAGGGGAAACGGGCAGAGTGCTGGTATCAGACTCTGGAGTGGCTGTAGCAGTGGTTAGCTTAGATGGGGTTGTTTTAGATGGGGTCACTCTTGTCGGAGTCCTACTGTCTTTGTGGAATCCAACTTCCTTAACGGGAGTTGTTGGCCATGTAGGAGACAGAAGGGGAGGTGGTTCAGATACACCTGAAAGAGCAGGGCTTGCCTCAGGAGGAACTGCTGTTGCTGATGGTAGATGTACCTCCTCAGATGGGTCAAAAATTGATTTGGAACTTGAAGGGAATGGCAAATGTGACTCAATACCCCCTGAAGTTGATGGCAAATGTGACTCAATACCCCCTGAAGTTGATGGCAAATGTGACTCAATACCCCCTGAAGTTGATGTCAAAGGTAATATTACTGAAGCAGGAGCATCTGTTATGTGAAGGTCACCAAGTATTTCGATATTGGTGGGATGTATATTGTAAGAATCCAATCCGTGTTCTTCTGCAAAGGCTTTTGTACAAGTACCATAAGTTAACAGTTCCGAATCACCAAGAATGTTACCGTGTATAATGTTTTCCCCAGTTAAGTTTAAGAAAGTTATCAATCTACCTGTTTTGCCACTCACAACAAAGCATACACATTCGCCCTCTACAATGGCGTATTTTTGTATCAACACTTGTACAAATGAATTTTCATCACTGGAGCCACCATCAGCAGGAGGAGCAGCAGCAGGGGGGGGGGGGGGTTTGATGTGAGACTCTAGAAACTGGGAACAGGTGGAAACGAGAGTCACGGCAGAGAGGAGGAAGTCTGTCGAAACCTTTAACTCATAGCATACCAGTTCTAGAGTTTGCCAGATGTGTGTACACTGAGGTGGGTACTCACAGTTCAGCACGAATATTAATTTAAAACAAAGATCGACTGCCTGGAGTATGGTGTCAGCTCTAAGGCTCAAATCTAAATATTTCACTAGACAATGGCTGACGGAACCTAATTTTCCTATTGCTATGACATACGGTTGCAACGTTCCTTGTTCGGCTTCCAGGCGTTGGGCGTGGAGGTTGTCCACCTCAGACTCCGTTTCCAGGAATGTGACGAAGTGATCCGCTGATTCCTTCTTTTAGATCTGAATCGTAGCTTTACTTGCTTTGGTCTTCCTTAATCTTCGTGTCCCAATAGCGTACGGGAGGGCGACGAGAGCTGCAGTCGTTCTCTTGTCCTCCTCTGAAATATCACGGAGCACATTAGCAACACGTTCGTACAGTACAATTCAGTCATTACAACCACCTCATGGTCAAATAAAGCAATTTCAACAAATCATTTGTTTACAAATGCGTGAAGAAGAAAAATCCCTGGTAGAACAACAAAATATTAAAATTGAAAAAATGATTCCTAGTCAATTTGAACACAGAGTAGGCCAATCACAATTATTTCTCATCGGTATTGTTGTCGTAGTACTTCAGTATTGCCTCGACGAACGTCTCCCTCCCTTTCACTCTTCTGGAAGACCTAGCCTCCGATACTATGGCCGGGTGGAGTTCTCTAAGCTTTTGGTACAGCTTCCCCTCCGGGATGTTATATATCTCCTTGAAATCAGATTCTATCTGTACAACAGAAAACAACAACTATTATTACTGATTACTCAAAAAACATTCCTCACTTTAAACAACTGCAGGCACAAGTATATAAACAGAGCACATGAAATACATTCAAATTAAGAACTCACCACTTTCGCTGCGTGGGCGGACGACTTTAAGAACGGGAAGTAGTCGATGTAGTCGGATAGGTTGTTGCCTTCACAGCATAGGTAGTCGTGCCGCAGCTTCGCTGTCCTCCGTAACGCCTCTTCTATCTCTTTGGAGATCGACGCCCGGCTCAACCAATCACTTCCCCTGATGGTTTGGATGGAGGGATGGTTCTCGAGTTCCTCTTTCCACTCTAGGAAAATAACATTAACGGTTAGGACTCCTCACAATAAATAACACAGAAACGGCAGAGAAGGAGGGTGGTAGGAGGAAAAGAGATGAATAGAGAGTAGACTCACCTGTCAGGGTTTTCCGTACGGCCGGAGGGAAGGTGGTTGGCTGCTTCGGCTTTTTCATGTAGGCCCTCTTCTGTGTTTCTCCCTTCCGTTTCCTTGCTTCGCTTGTCCTCTTGGCGTTTGCCTCCTTTATTTTATCGTACTTTTCTTTATTGGCCTTCCTCCAGGAGTCCTTGAGGTTGTTAACTTTGCTCCACAAGTGCCCGTAGGGGTACCTCCTTGGTTTTTTCGTCGGCGTGCTGTCACTGCTGTGTGACGAGCCCCCCCCCCCGCGTCGATGCTGATAAAGTAAACCACAGCGAGGAGGGATCCCGGAAATATCTCGCCAACTGAGCAGCTATGAAATTGAAACGTACACAACAATTCAAACACGTGATTATTATGTCTTTATGCAGAGGAATGTTAAGATACGAGTACCCCACATGTATACTAACAAACAATGCGTAATCACAAATTTCAAGGTGTCACTCACTTCAATTCTTTATAAGAGAAATGGGGGATGTCGTTCGCACCCGCGGGGGTGGCTTGTCGGTGAAGGTGGTCTATAACAATATCCGCTACCACCTTCCTGTCAGATGAGCTGATTGCCCTGGTCCTCTTCGACCCTGCTAGCTCAGTGCAGCTCTTCCCTTTCTCCGTCTTTTGTAGTATTTTTGTGACCTGTTAGGGAGAGAGGAAGATATGTACATTTAATATAAAAACCCTATAGGTTTGACTATGAGTACGTGATACAATTTCACACGGATGGTGTGATGCACATTACCTTATCTAAAGTGTTAATGAAAGCAGCCTTATCGACTCGCTTGTATCTGGCGACGTGGGGGTCGTCGTCGGCGGCTTCGTCGTCGTCGTCGTCGTCAGAAGATGGATCGCTGAGCCGTAGTTCACTCGGCAACCACTCTCTACGGCGCGGGATCGAGGAGTAAGACTGCAACAAAAACACCGTTCACCTCGTAACAACACATATATGTATGGTGGAAGTTATTGTCAAACATGAACACTGTTTCCGTCTGCCTGTCGTCTG
This sequence comes from Leptopterna dolabrata, assembly GCA_954871275.1. NCBI lineage: Eukaryota > Metazoa > Arthropoda > Insecta > Hemiptera > Miridae > Leptopterna > Leptopterna dolabrata. The sequence goes on along the minus strand of CATPAC010000060.1, from coordinate 79,518 downwards.
TAATTGTAAGTGACAACACTCACCGGCGAAGGAAGTGTTGGCGTGGAGTCGTCACTTGATATGGGTCTAGCAACAGATGTTGAAGAACGTCTGGGAGAGTTGAGTGGACCGAATTTCGCCTTCCACCCTGTTGCGTATCGCAGCTTGTCTCGCGGAGTCCACAGTCCTGTTGCTACTGCGTCCCAGAGGATCCTGTCTGGTAATAGGTCGCGTAAATCGTCAGTTTCGAATCCGGCATCTGTGCAGGGGAAAAAAATGTCAGCCATGAGACCAAGTGAACACCCGATACGACTACAAGCGGCAAGGCAAAACAGTTTGTTGAAAATATTTTAAAGTACAACACTACCCGATTGGATTACTAACGGGTACCCATACCCTCAAACACCCGTTACGAATGTTTACGAATATTTGGCAAAGTCCTGATGAACCCGTTTGGAACGAAGTGAACACCCGATACGACTACAAGCGGCAAGGCAAAACAGTTTGTTGAAAATATTTTAAAGTACAAGACTCCCCGATTGGATTACTAACGGGTACTCACAACCACAAACACCCGTTACGAATGTATACGAATATTTGGCAAAGTCCGGATAAACCCGTTTGGAACGAAGTGAACACTCGATACGATTACAAGCGGCAAGGCAAAACAGTTTGTTGAAAATACTTTAAAGTACCTACAACACTACCCGATTGGATTACTAACGGGTACCCATACCCCCAAACACCCGTTACGAATGTATACGAATATTTGGCAAAGTCCGGATAAACCCGTTTGGAACGAAGTGAACACCCGATACGACTACATGCGGCAAGGGAAACAGTTTGTTGAAAATATTTTAAAGTACAATACTACCCGATTGGATTACTAACGGGTACCCATACCCCCAAACACCCGTTACGAATGTATACGAATATTTGGCAAAGTCCGGATGAACCCGTTTGGAACGAAGTGAACACCCGATACGATTACAAGCGGCAAGGCAAAACAGTTTGTTGAAAATACTTTAAAGTACCTACAACACTACCCGATTGGATTACTAACGGGTACCCATACCCCCAAACACCCGTTACGAATGTATACGAATATTTGGCAAAGTCCGGATAAACCCGTTTGGAACGAAGTGAACACCCGATACGACTACATGCGGCAAGGGAAACAGTTTGTTGAAAATATTTTAAAGTACAATACTACCCGATTGGATTACTAACGGGTACCCATACCCCCAAACACCCGTTACGAATGTATACGAATATTTGGCAAAGTCCGGATAAACCCGTTTGGAACGAAGTGAACACCCGATACGACTACATGCGGCAAGGGAAACAGTTTGTTGAAAATATTTTAAAGTACAATACTACCCGATTGGATTACTAACGGGTACCCATACCCCCAAACACCCGTTACGAATGTATACGAATATTTGGCAAAGTCCGGATGAACCCGTTTGGAACGAAGTGAACACCCGATACGATTACAAGCGGCAAGGCAAAACAGTTTGTTGAAAATATTTTAAAGTACAACACTACCCGATTGCATTACTAACGGGTACTCATACCCCCCCCCCCCCCCCCAAACACCCGTTATGTATACGAGGGACAACGAAAAACAAGTTGGTGCAAGTATTTCACGTCCAATACTACCCGATTGAATTACTAACGGGCACTAACACACTTAGCAATTTCCCGATACCGTAACAATGAAACTCAAACCAAGATCATCATGAAATCCGAATATTATAGAAAAACCGTTTACATTTGGTAAATTGGTTGGAAACAAATTCAAATTGTCAGTGTGGGTGTGTAAGTCATTTCTACGTGTACATAATGAAATCGGAATATTATGCAACAAAAATTAGCGTTTGGTTATTACTTGGCAAAAGGAAATAGTAATACTCAACAAAACAAAACTAAATTGAAATTGAAATGTCACTTTGGATTTGGAAGTCACAGGTATGTGAGTATATCTTGAAATCGGAATATCATACAACAACAGTTTCATTTGGTAAATACGTTGGCACAGGAAATAGTAATACTCAACAAAACGAAATTAAATTCAAATTGAAATGTCACTTTGGATTTGGAAGTTACAGGTATGTGATTATATGTTGAAATCGGAATATCATACAACAAAAGTTACATTTGGTAAATACGTTGGCAACAGGAAATAGTAATACTCAACAAAACGAAATTAAATTCAAATTGAAATGTCATCTTAGATTTGGAAGTTACAGGTATGTGATTATATCTTGAAACCGGAATATCATTCAACAAAAAGTTTCGTTTGGTAGGTAAATACGTTTGCAAAAGACAATAGTAATACTAAACAAAACAAATTCAATTGTCGGTGTGGGTGTGTAAGTCATAGCTACGTGTACATCATGAAATCGGAATATTATACAACAAAAATTAGCGTTTGGTCATTACGTTGGCAAAAGGAAATAGTAATACTCAACAAAACAAAACTAAATTCAAATTGAAATGTCACTTTGGATTTGGAAGTCACAGGTATGTGAGTATATCTTGAAATCGGAATATCATACAACAAAAGTTTCATTTGGTAAATACGTTGGCAACAGGAAATAGTAATACTCAACAAAACGAAATTAAATTCAGATTGAAATGACACTTTGGATTTGGAAGTTAAAGGTATATTAAATATACCTTTAACATAAATTTTATGTGATTATCATGAAATCGGAATATTATAGAAAAAGAGTCAAACAAGTTTTTGCTAACCTTGAAATGCAGCAACAATTCTTGCATCCAATTTCCAAGACTCTAGAATATCAGTCAACTGTTGGTCCGCCATTGAAATAAAAATGAATTCTGTAGTACAACGTACCAGGGTCCGAATGTCTGTTTGGTGACGGGTGAACGTTGATAATTGAAGCACAACAAACTAGAAACACAACTAATTTGAAACACAACTGATTTGAAACACACGCGCAACACACAGAATGAATAAGCACAGGGAAGTAAGCAGAGGGAAGTAAGCAGAACACGTGAGTGACGCGAGTGATCGGGAAGAAGTGGTTGTCGCCATAAGGGGACGTTGGGGTTATATAGAGGTCTCCCCACCATGCCCCACCTGGTAACGGGTTTCCCTGCTCCAAGCGGGCAGGCGTTTGCTCCTATCGGATGTTTTTTACCTCCTATCGGGTGTTGGAATGTTTCTAGCGGGTTTTTCAAATCCCCTATCGGGTGTTAAGATTCCTAACGGGTATCCGATTTCAGACACTTCCCCATTCCCCATCGGGTGTTTTTTTACATCCTATCGGGTGTCTGAATGTTTCTAGCGACTTTTTCAAATCCCTATCGGGTGTTGAGATCCCTATCGGGTATCTGATTTCACACGCTTCTCCGATTCCTATCGGTTGTTTTCTGCCTCCTATCGGGTGTTTGAATGTCGTGTAACGTCTTTTTCAACTCCTATCGGGTTTCCGAATGTCGTAACGTCTTTTTACCTCCCAAACAGGTTTTCATTTCTATCGTGTAAGGTTTCCCGATTTTTAAACGGTTTTCCGATTCCTATCGAGTTTCTGTTACTCCTATCGGGTTTTTCACAACTTCCTACCGGGTACTTCGAAACTCGTAATGGCTTTTTCAATTGAAATCGGGTGTTTCATAACGTCCTATCGGGTGTTTCGAATCCCTTAACGGGTTTTTCAATTCCTGCTTCTAACGGGCTACTGTAATGTGTAACGGGTTTTTAAATTCGTATCGGGTTTTCACTCACTTGATAACACGTGTACGGTTTTTCTAACGTTTCTGCCAGAAACTCCTACGTGCCTACCATTAGTATAGGTACCTGTGCCTACTAGGAAAAAATATTTTAAAAACCCCATCACAAATACCACGAGTGATTAACAACTCATTCCATTGATAATTCAATTTAATTGATAATGTACGCATGCACATGCACAACATAACAACTTACAACATGTAGTGGACTTGTAGAAATAAATGACGTATAGGTACTTACTGCCCTCAGATTCCTTCCGGCATTGAATGACGCCATGAAATGTTGCAAAAGCGACGCACATCACTTTGTAAACGCTGTCGTTTTTTTCAAAACTTTATGCAATACAATATAATATTATATTACACTTCATTCACAGAGATGTTCATAATGAGTATAGCTCGGGTGAAAATGACCGGCCAAACTACTCAATTTGGCTCATGCCAAATTACTTCTCACCCACGAATATATTATTATTATATTATAGGTCATCATGCGCTCAACAACCGTTTTCCTACACTGTTTAATTGTTGTTCCCAGTTTACAGTTCTAACATTTCTGTTGAATCCAAACCATGAAAATTCGGCCAAGTTTAGTATTTCTCCGTATACCCTGCATGGTAACAATCAGATGTCCTGCAAACGTGTTTTATACATGCGTGTACAATACGTTTTAATAGGTGGTATACATATATACACATATTTTACTTACGTTGAAAAGTATGCACTTCAAATTCAAATTCCTTGCTGTTACTCAAATTCCTGATGACTTATACGTTACGACATATTATTAAACATATCATTAAAAATCCTCACATGAAACCCTTTAACGCTCACTCGGAACCTCGGAAAATATTTGTGAATCCGTCTTCAGAGCCAATGCCCCTTCGACCAAGTTCAAATTGTGGCTGGAACTAATTAATACCCGATAGAAATGTTGCCTACTCGATAGGGAATCATTGGACAACCCGATTGATTACTAAGCGGGAGCTGTTAACAATGATATCAGGCAGCCAACGGGGATAGGCAGCCAACGGGGATTTTTTGAATATTTTCCTGCTCGATTGGTTTTCCAAAACCCGATAGGGACTCGTATGTGCAACCCGATAGATGTTCAATCGGGTGTTGTTATCAATTACATCCACCCGATAGAGCTACTAACGGGTATTTTGTTCGGCATTTCCCTGTTTGATTGCATTGTTCAACCCGATAGACGTTGGTCGATGCAACCCGGTTGATTATTAAGCGGGAGCTGTTAACAATTGTATCACCCGATTGGTGGCTAACGGGTATTTTATGAATATTTCTCAGCTCGATCGATTTTTCTCTACCCGATAGGGATCACTCAATGGAAATGGTAGATCTTCAATCGGGTGTTGTTAGCAACAAACATCACCCGATAGCAAGACTAACGGGTATTTTTGTTCACTATTTCCCTGCTCGATTGGCTTTTACTCGTACGACTTGTAGGACGTACGTTATTTTGTACAGAATACCCTTCTGTTACAGATCACAGCTCTCTGTATAGATAACCTGTCTATATAATATAATATGCACTACTCTATACATATTATGTGAATCGCAGACGGCGTTGGCCAATAGAATTGCAGAACGCGTAGCCGTGGCCGGCCCTTGTGATTGGAATGGCCTAGGCCAGTCATAATGAATTTATTGAAAAAACAAAAGAAAACGATTGATTGAACCATTTCGGACCATGCCAATGCGCACCATGCCAATTAGACAATTCGAAATGAATTCCAAATGAAAGTCCAATTCAGACTGATGGTATACCAATTTTTACAATTCTAAGTGAATTCCTAAGTGCACTAACAATTACAATCCTAAGTGCAATCTTAGAGGATTACAATTACAATCCTAAGTGAATTAAAGTGCAATTGAAATTGTAATCCAATTGCAATTTCAATATTTTATTAACACAACTTTGTCAATTTTGGCGAATGTGGAGTGTATGTTTATAGGATTAGTGTGTCGGGATTTTAGATGGGGATGTTAGGTAGAGTGGTGAGCAGTGGCCAATTGCAATTGAAAAAAATTGTTGATGAGGAGTGAAAACGTTGGCCAATAGAATTGCAGAACCATTTCGGACCATGCCAATGCGCACCATGCCAATTAGACAATTCGAAATGAATTCCAATTCAAATTAATTTGAATTCAAATTAATGAATTCCAATTCCAATTAATTTGAATTCAAATTAATGAATTCCAATTCAATTAATGAATTCCAATTCAAATAATGAATTCCAATTCGAAATCGATTGAATAAATTGATTGATTGATGGAATCGAGCGCTTCCCCGGTGACGAGCGCACAATGCCAATTAGGCAATTCGAAAAAAAATTCCAATTCAAATTAAAGTTCAATTCAGTATACCAATATTTACAATTCTAAGTGAATTCCAATTGCAATTGAAAAATTGATTGATTGATTGTTCGATTGATTGAATAAATTGATTGATTGATTGATCAATTGATTGAATAAATTGATTGATTGACTGAATCCAGCGCGTCCCTGGTGACGAGAGTGTATACAATTTCATTCCCCCTGGTGTCGAAAATGCCTGTCGGTGAAAACTTCGGGGCCTTACTGTGAACGAACGGCTGGACGTACGGTGCTGCGGGTGGTCTTAAACGACTCCCAAGTTCGAGAACTATTTAAAACCGTAAAAAAATTCACGTAAAACAAAGGTATAGGCTTACTGAAAATTTCAGCCCCTATTTTGAACCCCTTAGAGATGACTGACAGTAACGTCGAGCTTCGGGACCAACTAGACCCCGAACAGAACCTATAACCCGAATTTCATCAATTTTTATTCATGGTAACTAAGCAAAGTGGCCCGTAAGGCGTACGGCGTACGGCGTACGGCGGACAGACAGAAATATTTTTATTGCAGTTTTGGATTCTACATACCTTGAAACGTAAACCATCAAATTTTGAGGGGGGGTAAGAATTTTTTTTTTCATGCTCGATTCCAATGGTTCATTATTGAAAATAATAAACCAAAAACGGAGTCATAATTCTCTCAGGTGGGTGGTGCTCAGCATAAATCTGTTGATATAATATAAAACTCGAAAACTGGTGAAGGACGACAACATGTCAATTGGATTATGCTTGTGGACAGCCTCACTGCGGGTAAATGGGCGGGTGGGTTGGGCAATGATCAAAGATAATTTTTTTTTTTTTTGAATACTTTATTAACAATTTTGTGCTTAGCACTATTTTGTATGAATAATTTAGTAATATAGCATGTACAACATGATTCACGTGTAACAAACAAAAAACATATTATAAACAAGAGGGTTTGATACATTTATCAAAACCTAAGGGCCAATGACGAGAACGGATGGTTCTGTACAAGAATGACTACTACATGTTGTATTAACATGAGTTTTCGGTTGTGAGCACTGTGAGGGATGAAGTTGCTGTTCTTATGTGGTCGTAGGATGAGTCAGTTGAAGCTGTCAGCGTGGTCGCTGTGGTGCTTACGCTTTAGTCGGCGGAGATGGCGAGGCAAAGGGCGGTGTTCCGGTATGCTGCTGACGAGTGGGTTGGGATGGGAAGACGCTTTGTTAATCATGGAGTGGTAGCACCAGATGAGCATGTTTTTAACTGTGGGTATTTCCAGATCTTTATGCAGCTCTTCATTGCGAATGTACCATTCTGCGTTGGTAATTATTCTTAATATGCGGTTTTGAAGCACCTGGATGCGATTGATTTGAGTGTTTGAGGCCGAGCACCATAGTCCACCGCCGTACAGCCAGATAGGCCAGATGAGTACTTTGTACATAGTCAACTTAAGGTGGATGGATATGTTACGGCTCTTTAAGAGTGGGTATAGCTGCCTGATACGCTGTCTTATCCTGCCAGTTAGGGATTTTATGTGGTCACTCCACGTCAAGCGGCGGTCTAAGGTGAGCCCTAGGTATTTTACCGTTGATCGCTCTTCGATTGCCGAGTTACCCATGGAGATGGGCTGGGAGGCAAAGTGGCGCCGATAGGTAAACGTGACAATGGCAGATTTTGGAGCACTTATCTTGATGCGCCATTTGCTCGCCCATTCAGTTATCGAGTCTGCTGCGTCTTGAAGTCTCTGATGAGCTTGCTCGTATTGAGTGTGTTTGGACAGTATGGCAACATCGTCTGCAAATTGAGCCACAAGTTGACCGTCAGCTGAAGGTAAGTCATACACATAGAATATGTATAGCAGCGGACCGATCACACTACCTTGAGGTACAGAGGCGTGGATACGTTTTTCATCAGACAAGGCATTACTGACACTCACACGATACGCTCTGTTTTTAAGGAAGGACTGAATGATCCGATAGTAAGTATCATTCAGGTGCGGCTTGAGCTTTGCCAGCAGGCCATAGAGATAATTTGAAAAAAAAAAAAAAAAAAAAAAAAAGGAGCGTAGGTACCTAATTCGTGTTTTGGGGGCCAAAATTGGTGGAAACCACCGGAAATAACTATTTCAATTATTTTACATGAAAGCAACAATAAATGAACAGCCAGCATTTCTGCATATAGAATAATAATAAACCCATGCGTGACAAGGACTTTGCAGCGTTTTTAATTTTCAGGTCCAGTATCATGTCCTTCACAATTCCCTCAACTTTACCATATTTCTTCGCGTGAACCCTCCCATGGTATCAAGTACATGTCCTCCAAACGTCCTTATTTACGGGAGGTGAAGGGAAAGAGTTGTTATTCTCATATTCTCACCACTCCCCAAAAACAGTTATCCTTTAGAAATGGTGAATGCAGGCTTCGCTTCGTATACCTCCTCACAGGGATTCGGGCTACCTGAGCTATCATTAAACCACAAATATTTTCCCAACTCTTCATTCACCGTTGCAGGCTTTTGTGTGAGAATTCTACGCGTATCTCGTCTTTGTACAAAATCCTCACATAAAACCTTTCAACGGTCACTCGGAACCTGGGAAAATATTTGTCAATCCGTCTCCAGAGCCAATGCCCCTTTGACCAAGCTCAAATTGTAAAACCCTTCAACGCTCACTCAGAACCTCGGAATATATTTGTGAATCCATCTCCAGAGCCAATGCCCCTTCGACCAAGTTGAAATTGTGGCAGGAACTAATTAATACCCGATAGAAATGTTGCCTACTCGATAGGGAATCACTGGACAACCCGATTGATTACTAAGCGGAAAGCTGTTAACAATTATATCACCCGATAGGCAGCCAACGGGGATTTTTTCAATTTTTTCCTGCTCGATCGGTTTTCCAAAACCCGATAGGGACTCGTCTGTGCAACCCGATAGATGTTCGATCGGGTGTTGTTATCAATTACATCCACCCGATAGAGCTACTAACGGGTATTTTGTTCGGCATTTCCCTGCTCGATTGCATTGTTCAACCCGATAGACGTTGGTCGATGCAACCCGGTTGATTATTAAGCGGGAGCTGTTAACAATTATATCACCCGATTGGTGGCTAACGGGTATTTTATGAATATTTCTCAGCTCGATCGATTTTTCTCTACCCGATAGGGATCACTCAATGGAAATGGTAGATCTTCAATCGGGTGTTGTTAGCAACAAACATCACCCGATAGCAAGACTAACGGGTATTTTTGTTCACTATTTCCCTGCTTGATTGGCTTTCATGGGCCCGATAGCGATGTGTGATGTAACCCAATAGATTATTAAGGGGGAGCTCTTGACAATTATTTCACCCGATAGGCGCTAACGGGTATTTTATGCATATTTCCCAGCTCGATTAATGTTATTTCTACCCGAAAGGAATTTTGTATAAACCCGATAGATTATCAATCGGGAGATCTTAATGCTCAGATGACCCGACAGTGAGCTAACGGGTATTTTTTTTAACATTTCCATGCTCGATTGTTTTTCGTACACCCGATAGGGATTTTGCATAATAACCGATAGGTTATCAAACGGGAGACGTAAATGCTCAGATGACCCGATAGTGTGCTAACGGGTATTTTTTTTCAACATTTGCTAGCTAGATCGTTTTTCATACACCCGATAGGAATTTCGCATAAACCCGATAGAGTATCAAACGGGAGACGTAAATGCTCAGACGACCCGATAGTGTGCTAACGGGTGTTTTTTGAAATATTTGCATGCTCCATTGTTTTTCATACACCCGGTAGGAATTTTGAAAAAAAACCCGATAGATCATCAAACGGGAGACGTAAATGTTCAGAAGACCCGATAGTGCGCTAACGGGTATTTTTTTGGAATATTTGCATGCTCGCTTGGGTTTCATGGACCCGATAGGAATTTGTTATGAAACCCGATAGACAACCAACAGACCCGATTGATTTCTTAACGGGTGTAGTTCCCATTTATAAAAGCCCGTTAGGGTTAAGTCGCCACCCGATACGATTTTGACGAATACCCGTTAGGAATTACCAAAACCCGCTTGTTTTTACGACTGCCCGATACAAAAATATCCGAACCATACCCGATAGGAGGGGCTAATCTAACAGCCCGATAGATTTTTATGGCAGCCCGATAGAAATTTATGTCGTACCCGATTGGAGTTAAGTCTTCCTGATAGATTTTTAACATCACCCGATACGATTTTCACCCTACCCGCTTGGGATTAGGCACACCCGCTGGGTTTCCTATCGGGAAATCAATTCCGAGTTTTCCTAGCGGGCATGGTCCGCCACATTTTTCTCTCGGTGTAGGCCTAATGGCATATGCACAAATAAGAAGTTTCTTTCTTTCACCTTCAGCAGACCGGGAGAGACAACATAGGCGGGTTGTGAGATCAAAATTATTCCGATCATTTCTCGATTCTTGTTAAATTGCATGTTAGTCGACTCGAAAGTTGTAAGTGTTCCAGTCATGAAGCATAACCACATGAGCGAATTGTCGAAATAGCATCCCATATCATTTCATTCAGCAATTTTTACCATTTTTAAGCAAATTTTGTCCCATGAAAACTCAATTTTGAGCCACTTTTTAGGTGAATATTTTGAGGCACTTTTTTAGGCGAACAGTTCTTTTTCTGTCTTACTCAGCAATCCACTTTTGGTGATTTTACTTGTGGTAGTTGTGCTAAAATTTTACTTTTTACTTATGGTTATTTTAACAATTTTTACCGACTTATAGGTAGCTACTTTGACTGTAAAAATTTGCTTACATACTTGCTCATCTTCGAACTCATCATTTCGTTCGCCATTACCCACATTTTGGCGGAATTTCGAATTATTCATCTCGTAGACAAGGTCAGATAACGTCTGGCACATAGACATAGGTACCCAAACACACATAAACACACCTGTGTGTGTGTGTGTGTGTGTGCGTGTGTGCGTGCGCGCGCGTGTGTGTGTGTGTGTGTGTGTGTGTGTGCGTGCGTGCGTGCGTGCCTGCCTGCCTGCAAAATTACGCATAAAACAATGTTTAAAAATAAAACCACAGTCATGCAGCATGGCTATAAGAGCGAATTTTCGAAGAAATAATTGATTTTATATAAAATGTGATCTTTGGGATATCCCATTCAAGTATGGGCAATCTTAAACTTATTGGGTAATTATAGGTATTCAAGTATGACGCTATTCGGTTAATTCGGTATGCATCAAATATGGGCATACCTAGGTAGGTACGTAACAAATTTTTTGTTCCATTTTTTGCCGAGTAACACCTCGGTTTGTAGATTTTCCAACGCTGAACACGATGGTGAAGTCAGAATTGCGATATCCCATTCCGTTATCAGATAAGAGCAGACGAACCAGGAAGAACATCTCAAGAAATAACCACGTTCCTTCATCTTCAAAGTGCTCTAGTTTGAGAACGGAATGAGATATCGCAATTCTGATTTCACCATCGTGTTCAGCGTACAAAATCCTTTAAAATGAGGTGTCACTTGTCAGACTTTTTCATTTTGGGAATTTATGGGTAATTTTTCCCCCATAAAACTCCCCAAAACTCCCCCTTAGAGTGACCCGATTCTGCCCATCTACGAACTTAGCCTGTCGATTGCCGAAACAGATTTTTCGTGCAAATTTGAACTTTTTATCTCAATTCTTTCTAGAGTTATCGTCTGGAATGACACATACATATATAAATATATAAATATATAAATATATATATACATATATAAATATATATATATATATATATATATATATATATATATACATATAATTTTTGGTGTCTTTCGGCAGTGAATTCAGGATGTCTGAAACGGATTTTGGTATAAAAATCTTTCGGAAATTCGAGTGTTAAAAATTTTGGACCGAGAACAATAGCTTCCTTTTCTTCGAAAATTCGCTAAAAGATTCAAGGTGTTTTGGTTTATTATTCTGTGGATAATACACCTGTGTATTCGCTCAGCAAAAAATTTGTCTAACACCCCCTCAAATATTTTTTTTTAATCGTTTCAAGATGCGTAGATTCAGAAAATTCTATGTCCGTCCACCGTACGCAGTATCATGCATACCGTCTTCATTTTCGGCATAAAAAATTCGTTCATTCGCACAGATGCTCCATCTGTGCCCTAGTTGTGTCCCGATACTTCGCAGCCCGATCGGAATATACCCACGGGTGCTATGAGTGAAAATGGGTATAAAAATAGGTATTTTTTGTGTTTTAGTAACATGAGATTTTGAGGTATCGTTTTCCATGTTTTTGGGGACGAGAAGACCGAAAATGAAGTCGATGTTGACCAAATAGTGAAGAATTGAGGTTGTAAAGGTTCAGCGCCCGAAATTCATTGTTTATGAGTCAAAATCCTGGGAAATTGTCTGCAACCACCATAAATTTGTAAAATAGCGCTGGAAGTAGTATCAACAGGTGAATCAATACAATTAAATGGTACTATCATTGATCAAGGATAGTTTGGTTTAAACAAAAAAAACCGAGTCTAATTCGTGTTTTTGGGGGGCCAAAATTGGTAGAAACCATCAGATATAGCCATTTCAATAATTGCACATGAAAGAAACAACAAATGAACAGCCAGCAAGTCCAGTAGAATAATAAACCCATGTGACAAGGACTTCGCAGCGTTTTTGACCATTTAATTCGGTCATACTGCCGGGTCAAATTACAAGTTGTGTTGTCGGTAGTCAATCGACGAAGAATTTAGTATTTTAAATTTTATGTTTGAGTATTTTTTTTTAATAGGATGCATGTCTTAGCGGTAATAAGCGAAATTCGTGGTTTTTTATTTTTTATTTCGTGGTTTTTCGGACCGTGGACAATATTCAAAAAAATTTGACTGTGGACAAAATTCGGACCGTGGACAAAATTCGTGGTTTTGGATAATCTCGTTTTCTTTTGGACCGTGGTTTTCTGGATAAAACTGATAATTTCGTGGTTTTGTGGACCCGGCCTTTGAAGCTCGCAGCAGAGGATAGTGTAAAACTAGGATACATCAACTAGAGCATACCCTACCACCAAAGTATTATCAAGGATCATTTCATTATGAAATCGTCAACTTTCTGGGGTAGGGAAACTTGAAAAAAAAAAAAAAAATCAAAATGCCTACTAGGCAGCTATAGCTGTAGAGGGAAAATTCAACGGGTGGCATTCATCTTGAGGAAAAAACTATGTAACCTTGTTGGAAGCAGTTACACGAACATCTGATAGCCGATGTAACAACAAAGTGTGAACCGACGTCATCTCCATAGGTTCCACCCAAAATTCTAGGTACAATAACTACGCCTCCCTCCTGACAGAACTGAACCAATATTTATCATTAACCGAAATGGGATAGAAGTCCGCTCCCTCCATGGAATTTACTTAGTAAGCCCATGGAAAAACAACGTATAATATAATATAACGCCCTGTTTCCATCCCAAATGGAAATCACAGGCTAACCCCTGATTATGGATCGATTGTTCTCAAAGCCCCGATCAAATCCCGTTATTTGAGATTTACCCAGTAGTAGTCATCCTCGTATCCCGCCGAAGTTCATCCAAAATAGGCACCCCCTGCGTATGGACGTATTTGTTTCACGTCCTACCACCGTTGGCCTCAGTTAGAACAATTAACCGGTAGATCAACTTTAGACGTAGATCCCGTCGAACTTAATAATTAGTAGGTAATCAGGTATAATTATTGGATACTGTGTATAAACAAAATCAAATGTGGTTAGTTGTACGTATTTTAAGTAATAACTGGGGTCTTTAAGGCGAGCTCGCATATGCCCCACTTGGCGCAGCAGTTTAGTGAGAACTTATTTCAAATGTTCCTTGTAATAAAATTGTTCATTGTGGTTAGTATCTTGTCTTTTGCATTTTGTTTATTGCAGTGAGCAATAGATTTACCACTCTTCTTAAATCTTGAACTCCGTTTAAATACTGTCAAATGTTATTTCAAACTCAACTTGTACTTTAACTTCAAACTTTGTATTTTAATTTCGAATTCAAATTATTGAAAATAATTTCAGATTCCAATTGACAACCTATCTATTTTTACTTCGAATCAACAATGTCGAATCAACGATGTCAATTAAAAGGATCACGACTTCTATTCTTCAAATCTTATTGAGATTACGTTACAGTACGTTACATATGCTTACTATTGTTTTGACATTCAGCATATTTTATGCGTACATGCATATTCCTTCACTGCTCATCCCCTGGAGCCTCGAGCAGACGCTGGATTCAACTCGTCACGTCTCCTCCCATCTTACCCAGTCTGACCATTTTACAGTCTCCGGATAAATTCAGTGCCTTTTTTCTGAAAAGCTTTTCTATAATCGCATCTAAAATATATAATACACATTATGTTTATTTATTTTTTTCTAAAATAAATTCGCTTTTACTTGCATTTATAAAATAATGGGATGCACAACGATATCGACGACCGGAAGGCCAGGGATTAAATTAATTTAGACGATCTATAGAGGTGGGAGCCTGGGAAAATCATAGCAGAAACTTCAAGACTTAGGCAAGTAACAGAGGACAACATGCGAAATTCTGGTTGGAGGAAATGAACTTGACAAAAAATTACAATACTTCATATGAGCAATTAAAAAAAAAAGTAAAAACTGAACCACTGGTATATCATTATCTCGGAAACCTGATTGGGAGCTGTAGTCGGTAGGGCATCAAAACGGACGCTGTATAAAAGCATCCACCGTGCAGAAAAACTAACGTACTTTTACAGTTAATATGGATTTGTATGTATTTGGACTTTCGCAGTTGTCAAAATAATTATTAAGCATATATCATCTTGTCAAAGATTCGCCGTATTCGTATTCAAACAAATTTCAATGTACCAAGGAGTTAATTTTTTTTTTTTTTTTTGCCAGTGTCTACAGAACTTTGAGCAATGAAATATGATTGGAAGAAGCATATACCGTAGTCTGAGTGGCAAACAATATCTATCCAAAACCAGAATTTACTGACGTCAAAGTAAAAATCGGAAGACTTGAACTTTGATGCTGTCTAGAAAGGACGGTACTAAAGAAACCTCAGAATAAACAATTGACTGATAAACAACTGCAAGCAGTTTGTATAAAAGCTATGCTCTTATTGTTTACAAATGCCACGTTCCAAAGCGTGTAGGCGCGGGCATTTTTGAAAGGCGGACAATTAATCCAAACGAATTATTTAGTCAGTTGAATTTGAAGCTGTGAGATATAGCATAAAGGAACTAAGAAATTCCAACCATCGAGTAAAGATAACAAGGATAGTAATTCCCTATTCTGTCAACATGGGTGCATTAGCCACTCCATACGTGTGTCGGCTCGGCCTGTGTGCCTATATATGGTATCCCTGGGAATCAAATATTCGAAACGTGACTGATTTTGTGTTACTGGCGCATTTTTAATCCTAAAATACCATTTTACCTAAAATCACTTCGTTGCTTTAATGTACAACTCCCTTAGTTTTGTTGAAATGCGTAAACATCCTGATATTCTCACACCGCCGACGCCGTATACACATTCCTACACTACAATGTTCAAGGCGTAGGGAAATGTTAACGCGCATCTCAGAAGAACAGTATTTCTCAATAGGTAGGTAATTATCATTACACCATACACTTTGCCCATGAAAATTTGCCAGCTAGCTTGACATTTGATCAATCTGTTATTTTAAACGCTCACAAGAAAACTGGAGTATTCGTGGTTCATATAGGGTATCGGGTTGAAGGCTTGATAGACAGTATTCATGTTTAAATATGATTCCTTTCTCTCTTAAATTACTGTAACGGCCGTTGGTGGACGACGGACGACCGGCTCGCCCAGCTCTTCATTCGACCGATCGCACTCTTACCTATGACCTCTCTCTCGCTCACCTTACACCTCCTCTCTCTCGCTCCTACCCTTCCTCGCATCTGTTGCGGTGGTAACCGCGGGATGCTCCCTCCTCTAATACTCGCTGTGGTGATAACCGCGGGTATTAGCATCCTTATCCTCTTGCGTCTGCTATGGTGATAACCTTGGTACGCTCGTTCCTCTAGCACTCGCTGTGGTGATAACCGCGGGGTACTAACATCCTTATCCTCTCGCATCTGCTGTGGTGATAACCGTGGGACGCTCTTTCCTCTAACACTCGTTGTGGTGGTAACCACGTGGTGCAAGTATCCTTCTACCTTGACGTCTGCTGTGGTGATAACCGCGGGGCGTTGGTGATCCGAGTAGACTCCTAAGGAGCACATCCTTATCCTATCCTTCACCCAACCCAAACCTACCCTTCCTTTAGGATTATCGCATGGTTAACAGGAAAATCGGCTTTTAAAGCCAATTATAAGAGCCATTACCGTGGGCTTCGGCCTAATAAATTGCAATGTTATTGTAGTTCATTCCGTAACAATAATTGTTAGGTATATTGTACATGTTCCCCACAATAAATTATATTCTATTGCACAGAAATGGCAATCAGCTGGCAGTGAGAGCTTGAGTATTCCGTATCCATCGAGTTGAAAACGAGTCAATTTCAATCTGAGGCGAACCGATGTGGTGCATACACCCCAGTCGTGCTATATTCTCAAAGGCACGAATAAATAAATAAATTTATTTAAATTAATTTTTAAAACCCGGATTTGATCTCACTGGTGATACGTTGGGGGGGGGGGGGGGCTTTTTTCTCGGACGTTATTTCAATCTTTAGTCCCTAGGCTTCGCATCATCATTATCAGAGGTGAAGAGATAATCGCTGGTCGGTTAAGCACAACATGCAAGCTTATCAAACCTTGTACTGGTGCCCGCCCGAGACGAAAACCAGGGAAACCCCGAATGTTTACCTCAAAACCGGGATATAAAGATCGGAGGCTTTAGACCACTCGGACACCCCGGCCTCAAATGGGACGAATTGAGCAGATCCATCAGTATAGAGATACTAATATCATAACCAGCACTGCATGCTGTAAGGGGGTTTCATTATTCTCCACCAACATATTAGCCTTTTAGGTGTGTCTCGAGGTAGTGTGTAGTTTGCCTCGACCCAAAACCGCTTATACTTCCTTTCGACTTCCGACAACAAAACCCCCAACTAGAAGTTTTGTTACAACAACAACAACGTTTAATCAGTTTCAGCACTTAAAGCGGTCCTCACAATGGAAAGTTCCTAGAGGAGGAAGAGAAATTAAGGTCAAAAGACGATGGGGTTGGTCGGGATTGGAGAGGTGGGGCTGGTTTGTTACTGTACCTAGCCCAGATGAATATAATAACTCCTCAAGCTTCACTGCTATTCAACCTAAAATGTGGACTTCTTTATATAAATATCCTGCTAGAATCCTACTTAGATAGATAACATGTCCATTTGTTTGATCGAAACCGGAGATGTGTGGGCAACAATTTCACGTGGCAAATTATTGTTAGGAATGGTAGGGAGTGAGGATGTAGAAAGACTGATCGTTGGGAGGGAGATTTATATATCACGTGGGGAGACATAAATATCCTACTAGGTTCCCATTTAGATAAATTTATTTATACACGGCATGTACATTTGTTGTCTCCGACGTTTCAGAAAGGTCCGCGATGCTCATGACGAACAAAATCAGAGGAAAAGAAATCATTGATTAGTTCGTAAAAATATGGTCAATTTCGGGGTCAACTTTAGGATTTTTTGATGCATATTTCTCTTTTGAGTTCCTGAGCAACTTTCAAAGCGCCCACACGTTCTTGGGAAGTTCCGGAAATATTGAATTTCTAATAATGTCGGCGAATTTTTCTATTTCTGCCATGGAGATCTCGACGAAAAGCCTACTATTAGTTCTATCCTTGTACTTGTTAGGCCCATCAATGGGCCATAGCCCGTCAGCACTTAAACAATATCGTTTGATCGAAACCGGAGATGTGTGGGCAACAATTTCACGTAGCAAATAATTATTATCTTGGGGGTAGAGAATGGGGTTGTAGAAAGACCGATCGTATAGTAGCGAGGGAGGGAGATTTTCCGCTGGTTGTTTCGGACAAAAACCACAGTATGGTGCCTGTAGCCTGTGTATGTGTCTGCCTACTGTGTCATCATTGCTAGGCTGGCCCCAATTATTATTTTCTGCAAGAAATTATGTCCGTTGTTTCCGGTTACAAAGAGCACATTAAAAAATACCATTCTACCCACGTAAACACCAAAAACCGAATACCTATCAAACTATGATGAGGTTGATCGAGGTATCCACAAGTTGGATGTTTCCAAATGTGAGATCGTCTTGTCATGCGCAGATATGCCGTTACTTCAATCGCATATATACAGCTGAGTGGGTCTGTCAAAATATCCAGTTGAATAGCTCTGGAAAAGTTCATCAAAATCTGTTGAACAATCACAAGCACCAATCGCATCGCATAAGCGAGAGAATTCACTACCTATCATGGCAGCCTGGGGAGTAACCAACACCTGGCATATTCGACCGCCTTATCAACACCGAAGACCGAAACAATCGAACTCGACGTTATCCTAATTCGTGGACGCTGTTTGCCTGCTTAAAAATAATATCATCTAGTAAAATATACTTAAGTGATTCGGTATGTGCATTGCCCAATACTTCAAAATTGTATATTTATTTTTCCTATTTATGGTATTTGAAGGCGTTTAAAACCATTACCTATGTAAAATACATATAAGTAATCTCTTTTGCCGGTTGGCGTTGGTTCCCACAATACATCAACACAAATCGTCCATATCCCATAAAATGTCGGGATTATTTTGAGAGGTTCTCAACTAGAAATTTGTGACCATCGGAGCTTCAAATAAATTTCCGGTCATGCAGCATGCAATAATGAGTAAATTTTCGAAGTCATGTATCTTATAGTACCTATCGATATAATTCATTATGGACCATCCTGATATGGAAGAGGGAGAAATATCGGACGACAGCATTTCACGGCCATCCCTGTGTTATACTCCAAGATATACATATATTTATTTATATGTCCCTCCAGTAAATATCTGACCTTTGGTGCATGACAAAAATTCCAAATTTCGCCAAAATATTTGTGTTGCCAAACAAAAGGATGAGTTCGAAGATATGGTCAAATTTGAGTTCATTTGGGCCAAAAATCGATAAAAACGGCTAAAATCGCGAACAATTGATATAAAATCACTGAAAGTGGTATGGAAGGGAGAGTAAAGGCAGAAAAAGAATATTTCAGTTTTTATTTTTACACTTAATAGGGGTCAAATTTGGTTTTTGGGGGTCATAAATTGTATTAAGGGCTCAAAATCAATATTAATTCACCTGACGTTGTGTGGGACGGTGATTCACGATAGAAAGAGGGACTAGTTTGATGAGACATATATTTTTCTGCACCGCTACGAAAACCGTAGCAAAATATGGGCAAACCAGTTTAACCAGTTTATTACAAGTATGAATTATACTTATCGAGAAAGCTATAATTCCCACCCTGTTGGCAGACGTTAATATTGGGGTGGTCACAAAACAACTTAAGCACTCCTAAATGTACAACTGCTAATAAGATTAATACAACACTACTGAAAGAATAACTAAACCTTTTGGAACGCAAAGGGAACTACTATATTATCAAATTGGTACAAGAGTCACTTTTCTCATAAGTCAATTCACTACCACTCAGATAATTGTAATCAGCGAACTCCTAATTTCTTCGAAACTTCCCAACTTTTCAACTTCGTATTTTTTCCCAACTGATTTCCGGATGTTTCAATCATCGACGATACTTTTTCTGGAGTAGCTTCTCGAGATATGTAGTCGGTACATATTCGGTTCGTGTCGCCAACAGGGGTAATATAAGTTGAGTTCCACATTGCCCACTATGAATTCCAGTGAGATCGGAAAAATGGTAGCGTCTGCGTATGCGCAAACAATGAAAATGATGCAACAGTTACAAGTTTATACATATATTTGGCACAATTCATCTGATTTCGATGAAATGTTGTCGGTTACGTAGTCTCAGTAGTCTCGATAGTCCTCCAATATTTTCATTGCGATAGGATTACCTACCCACTGGGAAGACGTCATTAATCGAAGTATCGAGAAACAGTAGTTTTCGCCAATTTTGTTTTCTATAGTCTTGACTGATCTCTAGTATTTTCACTAGGAAACAGATTGTTTATTAAAGTGGCAGTTGGCCAGGAATAAATCGTGAAAACTCCGGATAAAGAGCATGCCGCTATTAAAAAAATAAAAAAAGAGGAAAAAAAAACCAGCGACGATAATATTGAGAGTGAAATAGATACCGCAGCGTTTATATCGCGATAGAATTTATTATTGAGGGTGGATTGTTATTTTCGCCCGGGGAAACGGATCATTAAATAGGAGTTATAGCTGAAAAATAAATTTTCGTTGGTTTGCTCCATTCACGAGGGTGGTGAATGGGTTGGCAGACAAAACACGCGGGAAATGTTTCCAAGTCTACATAGAGATTTTCATCTCCAGTCATGGCAACTAATAATATTCTACTGGTTTGGATTCCAAAGATGATCTCTTTTATGGATCGTCAATAAAAAATAAAAAAAAATCGTACCTCAATACCTCGTACTCCAATAAATATCGTGTGTACTTCAATACAGCAACTCATCTGCTAATTTGAGCAGAAGAAGTGGTTTTTGAGTGTGTTTATAAAATACATGCGAGGTTTAAACTTACAATCAGTGACATTTCCAATAACAAAAAGAGTCGGTCAAGTAATGCAGCAAAGTAGATGCCAAGGGCCTCAAATTAATCGCCATGGTATGATTAGTAACCCCCCCCCCCCCCCCCCACTCCACTGTTGTAAAAATTCACCCGCCAACAAACCCTCCTCAGCCGCAAAAAGGATTGGTATCTGTCGTGGTACCCCTCAGCCACGATACCACTCACTTGTATAATAGATTTAACCAATAAATACGGAGAACGACGAGCTGAGCGACGCCTCGGGAAACGACCAGAAGGGTCCCCTCCATCGAACTCCCAACGCTTCTCAACAGCCGTAACCGCCGTTGGTGGACGACGGACGAGGTGGAGGCACCTTTTTATACCACCCGGCTGGCCCAGCTCTTCATTCGACCAACCGACGAATCTCTCACTCTCACGAAGCTCTTTCTCTCACTCTCCTACCCTTCCTCGCATCCGCTATGGTGGTAGCCACAGGATACTCACTCCTCTAATACTCGCTGTGGTGATAACCACGCGGTATTAGCATCCTCATCCTTACACGTCTGCTTTGGTGATAACCACGGGACGCTCCTTCATCTAGCACTCGCTGTGGTGATAGCCGTGGGGTGCTAGACTCCTTCTTCCTGGCAACTGCTGTGGTGATAACCGCGGGGCGTTAGTCCACCTAAACTTCACCCTCAACTACCGCTCACCACAGTATCCATGTTGCCCGCCAAAGTACGAGTACATGCATCTTTTTGCATTGATCAATTCTTTTTGTGGCTGAGTTTTTTTTTCAGTTTTTTAAAATTTACCCATTTATTATTTATTTATTTACCTATTTATTTTTTGGCTGGTAAATTATTTTATGTCTGTGAGGCTGCACAGGTGCCTATAAATATTTTTCTCAACACCTACTCGTACCTGAAAATTGCAAGGGGAGGGGGGGGGGGGGCAAAATGCGCAAAAGGCATCTCCTTGGAGCATGACGAATGTAAGTGCAACATTTCAGCTCGATCCATTATGTCTGTGAGGCTGTAGCCTAGTCAATGAACACACGAAGAAGAAGCGGAAAAACTTGAAAAAAAGGCTATTTTAAAACTTGCTTAACTCCAGCACCTGATGTTCCCGAAATTTGGTAAACTTTCCCAGCGGCCACTGAAAATGAGTGTACGAAAAATCAACACCGGAGACCCCAGGAGGCCGTGTTACGTGGAGGGGTGGGGGGGGGGGGGGGCACCCCCTACTTGTTGTGTCGTACAAACAGTGTTTTTTCAATGATGACATCACACGCTCTACTTGGCCATTGGCACGGGAGGCACCAGTAGCAATCAGGTGTAAGTCAATAGAATGCCTATCACAAAATTCCTTAAACTCTTTACTTGCAAAACAGCGACCTTGATCAGCAATGATCTGAGAAGGTACACCAAACAAAGTGACACCATCTTTCAAGGCGCTGATGCAACTCTCGGTGTCAATACGAGAAGTGTGGTGCAAAAGAACGTAGGTACTTGGTAAAGGCATCGATGGTAACAAACACAATACATACTCCTTGCTATCACTCCTCTTGCTCTTGCTCTTTCCTCTTTTCACTTCCTTGGGAATTGGATGAAGGGAAGATTGGACTCTTCCAGAACTGGACTTGGCAACCTTACAGGTAACGCAACTCTCTACAAATTTTCTGACATAGCGGGACATACCATCAAACCAACAGTTTTAGTACACCTTTTCGAGAGTCTTTTCCCACCCTAGATGTAGTAAAGCTTCATGAACATTATTAATAACGGACCATCGATATGCTCTGGGTATGAGGGGTAAGCACCTAGTCCTACCATTTCTCTGAATTTTGCGATGCAGAATCCCAGATCGAATTTCATAAGTTTTGCGCAAATTTTCATCAAGGGTATCGCTCTTAATGCCGAAACTATTCCAGAAATTTCTTCATCCTTCTGTTGCTCCAACAGCAGCCAATCATATGCTCCAGTTGCTAAATCAACTCTTTTTTCCTCAATTCTTTGAGAAACCAATGGAACGGGAACAGTTGGCCTGTTCCCTGATGATTCCCCTCCTACTGGGTTTCGGGAAAAGAAATCTACATGAGTCATCCTAGTTCCGTCATGATGAATTACGTCAAAATCGAAGGACTGCAGATAGGCCCACCAGCGTTGAACGCATGGCAGCTGATCCTTCTTTTCTGAGATGATTTTAAGAAATTGCAATCAGTAACCAAAGTGAATTTCCTACCCAACAGATACTGGCTGAAGTGCTTAATCGCCACTACCACCGCAAGGGTCGCAAGCCTGTAGGAATGATAACCTGCTTCAGCTTGTGTTGTGTGTTTGCTAAAATATTCAATAACATGAAGTCTGCCATTCACTGAATGAAACAAATTGGCACCAAAACCAAGAGCACTGGCATCCGTGTGCAATTCTATTGGGTGCTCCGGGTTGAAGATTGTCAATACAGGATCACTGACCAGTGCTGAAATAACTGCTTGCCGAATTTGTTCCAACTCTTCGGACCATGGAATGCTACCTTTCAAACCGGTCAGCTTGTACAGTGGCGCCATGACCTGTGAGAAATGAGAGATGAATTTCCTGAAATAGGATGCTAGGCCAATGAAACCGCGTAGCTCTGTGACATTTTTAGGTGTAGGAAGAGCAGTAAGGGCATGAACCTTTTGAGGGTTAGCCCTCATCTGACCATCCTCGATGACAAAGCCCAGATACAGCACACGCTGAACAACAAAGGAGCACTTGGATAGCTTCAGAGAAAATCCAGCTTTCGTGACTACCTCCAGAACTGTGTCAAGTCTTTCCAACGATTCTTGGACAGTCCTGGCAACAATCAATAAATCATCCATGAAAGCAACAGCGTAATTATGAGCTAATGAACCTAAAGCATTCATGACAGAGCGTTGGAATACGCTTGGTGCATTCCGCAGGCCAAAAGGAGTAGTGACATATTCCCACTGGCCATCAGGTGTAGCATATGCAGTAATCTCTATTGAGTTTGGATGGACGGGGACTTGATGGAAACCGCAAGCCATATCGGGAGAACAGAAAAATTTTGCACCACCTAACCGAGCAATCTGATCAGAGATCAATGGGAGAGGATACCACTCACGAACAGTGTTTGCATTCAATTCTCTGTAGTCTACACACATTCTATCAGAGCCATCCTTCTTTTTCACCAGAATGATAGGGCTAGAGAGTGGAGACCTACTAGGACGGATGATTTCAGCTATCTCGAGATCTTGAACCTGTTTTCTTACAACTTCACGTTCAGAGGGAGAGAGACGGTAGGGGCGCCTAGAAACAATTTTGGACGGATCAATGAGTCTAATCTCCATTTCACCCGTCTTTACCCTATGACCTAGTACGGGGAGTGCCATTGGTGAAAAACTCCTTGCACTTTTCCAAAATGGAGATCAACTTTGGGTGGAACTCAACAGGCACATCAGTCCTAATGCCATCAAAAGAAATCTGGTCAACTTCTTGCACAGCCATAACAGAATGGACATTCACTTGTGTCTGGGGCGATAAAATCTCACAAGAACTTTTGGACATATTCACAGAGTACCCATCTTCTAGGATTTCTCTGCCTATCATAATTCGACTGGAAAGGAATTCGTCTGGCAAAATGTGAAACAAAATACCCAAACAGCAACTATTGAAAATAACTTGAGATAGGATTTGATCAGAACAGTTGATACTATACTTACCTATACCTGATAAAACTACTAGATTATTGAATCACTCACCCTTCAACTCTTCAGCAACACTGCTTTGGATAAGAGAGCACACTGACCCTGAATCAAAAGTAAAGGTAAAATAGTTACCATCCTGTTGCAGCATTCCAGTTGGGTTGACTCTGCATAGGTCTATTCTTCTTGTAGTCTGTGTTGCATCATGGTCTGACTTCTTTTGAGGGCAGCTGAAAGCCATGTGTCCTGGAGCTTGGCAAGAAAAACAAATGGGTTCCTTTTTCGGGTTGGACCATGCCTTGGAGGGCTGCGACCCTTGAGCCACAAGCGAGCTGGTGAAGAATTCAACTTGTGGAAGTAGCAGTCCATTGGTCGATGGTTGTTTTTACCACAATACGTGCACCTATCAAACCTGGCCTGCCTGATGGAAGGAACGTCCTTTTCGTTGGAAGGAGGGGCTGGGCGCTTTTCAGTTATGGGTAGGGCCTTCAGTTCAAGTAACATGGTTCCCCGAGACAGATCATTCAGTGTGTAGGCCAACCGGCGAGCACGAGAGTTGATATGGGCAACATGGGCAAGGGTTGTAGAAATGGCTATTTGTTCCACCGTCAGGCCCTGCCACTATCCTGTCAGCTTGTTCAAAACTCGATTGGCGTATTCCGAAAGGTTCTCATCAGCTTTGGGGCGACTGTATTCTGAGCAGGAGACAAAACATTGCTTATCATATCCTGTAACACACGCTGCTGAGCCTCAAACATTTCTTTCCACATGTTACCTCCTGAAACTTGACTAGGTGAAGTTAGATTGGCCGACTCTGGGTTTCCTGTGTGGGAGGATCCCACTTCTGATGACAACATCCCTTTCTGACAGATCATCATCTCTCCCAGCCTCTTCCTGCTCTTCAACCTTCCACCCTAGCCATTTTCTTACACTCATTCTACTCTCTGGATGGTTAAGATTTGCAGAAACGAATTCAGTAGAAACCACTGTTTATTCACAATCTAGTTTCAACTACCTTTTTAATTAAAACGCAAAAGTCCTTCTTCCAAAAATCTCCCTCACCACTTGTGTTCTTAAAATCCTCCTTGTGTTCCTCATTTCTTATTCTTCTTCATTTGTTGACTGTGATGTTGGGCCTTGCCTATGGCCGACAGAGGTAGAGCTACTGGATTCGTTATATATATATATATATATATATATATATATATATATATATATATATATATATATATATATATATATATATATATATATATATATATATATATATATATAAGTTACGTACGCATATTGTGCTGACACTCAGCGTATTTTATGCGTACTTGCAGTTTCCACCACTATCTCGTCGGAGCTTCCCTCCGACTCGTAATTCCCGAGTTTAGTCTCCGTCCAGCTTCCAACTCGAGCGTACCACCTCACCCCGTTCTGTGTAACCAAATTTCCAATCTCCAATAAAGTTCAGTGCCTTTTTTAAAAAGCGTTTCCCTAGAAACCCTCCTGTAACTGGCGCAGTCGTTCCGGACATTTTGAAGATGCCTTAGGAAATCCGTATTCCACGGTTGGTTAAGAAAATCAATTTATATCTCGCTATTTAACATCCGTATTCCACGGTTGGTTAAGAAATTCAAATTATATCTTGCTATCTAACATCCGTATTCCACGGATTGATTAAGAAATCTATATAATACTTAGCTATCTAAAAGCTTATTACCTTTGTTATAATAATAACTTTATTAAAGAGCATTTAGCTTTGAACAATCACTCTATTAAAGAATCCAATTTTATATTTTACTATTTGATAATTTTGTTTCTCAATATTATTAATTCATCTGTAAATATTTGTTAACCCATTTTTATCTTCAACTTCAAATTATCCCCCGAATTAAATTTTAATTTTAAATAATTTTTCGAAATTGTTGCATGACCACATTTGATTGCATGATTCATTGAATTTACATTGTTATTTTCGTTGCACGTTGACAGACACTAAGTACAACACACCCTAAATCCCAAAATTCCGAAACCAAAACCTAAGAGATCTCCATCTCTCCATTCCGCCAATCCCTACAACCTCCGATCCAGAATGGCACACGCGAATCCTATTGCAACCATGCTCCAAAATGCTCTAAACCCAATTGTAGAGGAGAACGCCAACTTCAACGTCACAACTAACCCCGAAACTTATACTGTTCAACAACCCGCTAACCCTAACCCTACGGGCTCGAGGAATACCTTTAACACCCTGAGACCCGAGTACCTAGGTATGATACCAGAATTTAAAGGAGAGAAACTGCTTCTTAACACGTTCGTAAAAAACTGTGACGCAATATACAATCAATTTCACGACCACGATGACCCGGATTGTTTTCAGAACATTTACTTATTGAATTCCCTTACGGCTAAAATAAAAGGAGAAGCAGCCAATAGAATTTTTTCGGACGATGTTACAACATACCCGCAGCTACGAAAGGCTTTGCTAGATTCGTATTCGGATAAACGAGACATTTACCGGTTAACCCAGGAACTGTGTAAAATGAATCAAAAGCAGGGTGAAGACTGTTTTAGGTTCTACGATCGTATCGTTGAAATCCTTAACTGCCAAATTGCCTACTTACAGAATCAAATGGCCGATCAATATACTGTATTAACACCTTTCATGCAAAATTTGGCATTGCGAACATTCCTGATAGGATTAAACGATCCGCTCGGTAATTTACTCCGCACCAAATCTCCTACGACTCTAGACCAAGCAATAGTGATGATCACCAACGACTTTAATCTCCAAAGGCAACCAAACATTTCTAAACCGATGCAGGTTAATCAACGACCTCCGGTACAGACGATACAGAAATTTACCCCTCGCTTCCCGCAAGGAGTTCCTTCATATCGTCCGCCCACTAACACTCCATTCCAGACTTCCGCTTACCGTCCCGCTCAACCGATTCCTTATCGCTATCCTCAACCTTCACACAATTACTCCCGCCAAATGAATCCTCAGAACTTCAAGCCAGGTTTCCAACATCAAAATAAATTCGGGAATAACAGCAACATGACAAAAAATTATCCAACACCTATGTCAATAAGTACTACCAGGACTCAAGCTAACCTTTCGAATTTAAATTCGGTAGAGGAACAAAACTACGACTACACCGAAAACCCAGACCCTAATGAACATGTCGTATATAACACTGAAAATGACCCCAGTGTGCAGGAAGTAACAGACCAATTTGAAACTTTCAATATGTTTTCTAATGAGAGTCAGGAGTACGACCCTTCAATTCCCGAAAATCATATCGAATTCCAGCAAACTCAAAGCCCATCTTTTTTAGGGGTCCAGAGCCTCCAGCAGAATGCACCCTCATGAACATAGACAAGAGAATTAACGAACTCCCGTACATCTTGATGCCCGACCGAAATTTAAAAATTCTTTTAGACACGGGAAGTTCAAAAAGATATATCAACCCGGCAATCGCAGACAAACATTTCAAGTCAAAATTTCAGGTAGATCCCTTCCTTGTACATACTGCTCACGGGAACTCTCGGATTCACTTCCTATCCCTAATTCCCTGTGGGAATGTGTTCAAGACACGCAATCTTCAATTGCCATTCCACATTTTTCAGTTTCATGAGCGATTCGACCTCTTATTAGGCTTGGACAATCTGAAAACACTAGGAGCAAAGATTGATCTGGAAAACCATATGTTAAAAACCCCAAATGCCGACATTCCATTACTATACGTCCAGACTAAAAGCCCGGAAACGTATATTATAGAACCCAGGATGGTGAGGCAAATCAAAATCCAGGTAGGGAACATACAGAACGGCGAAGGCATTATCCCTTATAACAAGATAGGCAATGGTAGAGGTAAATACGTAGAAATTCCTCAATGTCTAGTTACAGTTAAAGATTGCGTAGCTCATATTCTTGTTAGTAACGCTACTGAAGAACCATTGGAAGTCAGACAGATGGAACCAGCCCAGGTAGAATACTACAACCTTAATGCAGAGTCACAAAAAGAAACCATTCAGAAATTCCCCGACCTAAATAACTACAACGTTTCTAAGCCTTTAAATAAACGAAAAATCGATCTTTCAAAAGTCAGACTGAATCATTTAAACACTGAGGAAACAAGTGCAATTAACAACTTGCTAAAAGAATATTCTGACATAATCCACCACGAAGGCGAACCGTTGACATTCACTCATCAGATAAAGCACCACATAAGAACCACCGACGAAATTCCTGTATACTCGAAACCCTATCGTTATCCCCAAATTTATAAGGATGAGATAAAGACTCAACTCGATTCAATGTTAGAACAGGGAATCATTCAACCAAGTCACTCCCCTTGGAACGCTCCACTATGGATCGTCCCAAAGAAATTAGATGCCTCCGGCAAACAAAAATTCCGTTTGGTAGTGGACTATCGAAAGTTGAACGAAAAGACAATTGACGATAAGTTCCCTATGCCCAATATCACAGACCTGCTTGATAAGCTAGGTAGAAGTACCTACTTCACCACGATAGACCTTTCCGCCGGATTTCACCAGGTAGAAATGGATGAAGCTAGTGTACCCAAACCGCATTTTCGGCAGGATCATACGGTCTTTTTGAATTTCGCCGCATGGCGATGGGACTTAAGAACAGCCCAGCTACTTTCTCACGTCTTATGGAAAATGTACTACGCGGCATTAACAACGAATGTTGTCTAGTCTATCTCGACGACGTCCTCGTGTACAGCTCTAGCTTAGAAGAACATCTTGTCAACCTTAGGAAGGTATTCGACCGCCTCCTAAAGGCTAACCTTAAGATACAGTTAGACAAGACGGAGTTCTTACGTAAGGAAGTAGGATACTTAGGGCATGTCCTCACAGAACAAGGAGTTAAACCAAATCCCGATAAGATTCGAGCCATACAAGATTACCCTCTCCCAAGGACAGCTAAGGAAATCAAAGGTTTCCTTGGCCTCCTTGGCTATTACCGAAAATTCATTAAAGATTTTGCTAAAATCACCAAGCCGTTTACACAGTGTCTGAAAAAGGATATGAAAATCGATCCTACCCAGCCTGATTATCTAAATTGCTTCGAAACCTGTAAGCAGCTCTTAGTCAACGAGCCAATTCTGCAATATCCCGATTTCTCAAGACCTTTTAACGTCACAACAGACGCTAGTAATGTTGCCTTAGGATGCGTTCTTAGCCAAGTCACAAATGGCAAGGATCTCCCGATTGCATATGCTAGTCGTACGTTGAACGACTCCGAAAGGAAATTGTCAACGATTGAGAAGGAATTGCTCGCTGTACTATTCGCCACTAAGTCCTTCAGA
This sequence comes from Leptopterna dolabrata, assembly GCA_954871275.1. NCBI lineage: Eukaryota > Metazoa > Arthropoda > Insecta > Hemiptera > Miridae > Leptopterna > Leptopterna dolabrata. Next base: position 49,730 of record CATPAC010000060.1, on the reverse strand, counting down.
CCCTATCTCTACGGTACGAAATTTATTCTTTACACAGACCACAAACCGCTGCAGTGGCTGTATTCCCTTAAGGAACCCACATCGAAATTATTTAGATGGCGACTGAAACTTCAAGAATTTCAATTCGACATAAAGTATAAACCGGGAAATACCAATCACGTAGCTGACGCCCTATCCCGAATCGAATTAAACGCCAACGACGCAGAACCCTTAGCTAACGACGACCCCAACCAGATCGCCAACGACCTTTTTCAAGTCGCGTTCCAAACTCACGCGGATGTGCTAGGTGCAACATCGACACAAACCGAAGATAACGAATCCGTACATGTCAACGTAGGACTCTCCGAACGACGAGCACTGACCGACAGCACCTCTGACACGACAGTCCATTCCAACAGAGAAGGGAATATCTGCATCGAGATACCCATTAATGACGGACCCATAAATCATAGTATCAATAAAATCATTTTCAAACAGGTTAAAAGAGACCCACAACCAGTAAAAATCAAAAAACTTTTTGGCTCTAAGAAAAGAATTCAAGTTGAAATTTCGGAAGCAAATTTCACGGAAGAAACCGTTAAATTTGTTAAAGAATACATTCAACCGAAAGTTAAATATGGGATACACTTCCAAAATGACCAGTTCGAAACATATAAGAGATTCACTGCCGTAATGATGGAGTATTTCAAAGAATCAGAAATCCGATTAACCAACTTTTCAAAATTATTAGAAGACATCGAGGATAACTCCAGAGCGACCGAAATAATCCGCGATTACCACCTTGGTAAATGTAATCACAGGGGTATCGACGAAACCCATGCAAAAATCAAACGATATTATTTTTGGCCCAACCAGAAACAAACCATCCAGGACTTCATTAATCAGTTTGAAGTTTGCCTTTCATGCAAATATGACAGAAACCCGATAAAACCAAAATATAACCTTACCCCTACTCCTACTAGACCCTTTGAAATACTACATATCGATAAGATTACACTAGAGGGAGGAAAATTCCTAACCGTCATTGACACATTCTCCAAGTATGCCCATGCCATTATAAACCATTAGTTCGATTTTGCATTAGTTCATTATTCCTTAATTTTGTTACAGGAAGCAAAACTGATAATGAGTGGCACCCTGTGACAAAAATCATGAACGGCCACCTTATTTCTCGATAGAGGTAAGTCTGACTGTTGGCCAAAAATAGGCTGATGTGCAAAAATATAAATAAATTTATGGAATGGAATCGTGAATTCAGACAGAAAAATATTGTTTTTACTACCAATAAAACAAAGCTATATATATATATATATATAAGGTGCAAATTTTCCGAGCCGCCAGGTGCTGCTTCCTGGGAGCTCGAGGTGTAAGCCCAACCGTCACCTGCCCTCTCCCCTGTTCCTCTCATCTCGACTTCATGGAAGTGCTGTCCAGTCCTGCAGTGCTGTCCTTTCCCACTGAAGATTCCTCACCCACATCTGTTTCTAATATTTCGAAATTTGTAACTTGGATGAATTTGTCTTCTTCCCCGTCATCCTTGATAGTTCCTGGAGAATAATTTCACCTGTCAAGCATCATTCATAATTTGTCCGGTAAGCACCATCACTACCTGTAGAATCCGTCTTCAATTTACCACCCCAGTAACTGCAATTGAAGCTAACGAAATATCCCATTTATCCTCAGACAGAAATCTTCCTGCAGATCAGGAAGAGAAAGGACCAATCATCATATTGGCCCTTTCTGCCAACTATTACTGTTGTCGTCGTCGCCGATTGTCGTTATCATCTGCTGTGTCCGTCTTGGAATACAACGAAACCCTTCCAAGTTTCACAGTGACCAACACTTCCCGCACCGCTGTTTAGATCCAGCGTTTCTCATTTCATTAGGTGTGCATTGCATTTTGAACAAAATATCAAGGATATCATGCCATTCTTTTGCTAAGTTTTAGTTGGGGACTGAAAACTGGATGCCACGGAAAGCTTGGTAAACCATCTTCCCTTCCTTCCATCCTGATTTCGAAATTTCGTCGTCATAAGTAGGAAAAAAAAGTAAAATTAGCATAGTAGTTAGCTTCTGTTTCAGCCGTAGGAAACTGTAAGCACCTACAGTATATAATTACCGCTACCTATCACAATTTTGTGGTCAAAACACCCAAAAGTGTTTTTTTAACCTAATTTTTTTGCATGAGGTGCCACTCCGGTCCCAGTAAGTGCCCAGCCAAGCCGTAATGAGTGCTCTGGCAGATGAGTATTAATTTAAAATCTCAATTTACCGAACTATCCCTTTGAAAGTTCACCCCTTCTGCCATGCTGTACAAATGGGTTTTTTTTTGACAACGCAAGCATGCGTTTTTTATACTTGAAAAATTATAAGACTTGGAGTTCGCCGAGTGAACACAATACAAGACTTGGTTATTCAAAAATTTTGTAAAATTACGGCAAAGAGAGTTAGTAGTACTGAGGTTCGGTACGAAGGAAGTTACTTCAAAAATCTGTAAGACTGGGACCTATTCCATCAGTTACGACCCTGAATTGGGCGACTACGAAATATAAGTATCTTTCTAATAGACATTATGAGGTAGAACTATCTTCTTTATCTAATCATGCGGTATTGGATTAAACAAAAATAAAGAAAAACCTCAACCTAAGATTCAGGAAAATGTATTTGTTGATAGGGAAACACTCTGCGCTATCAACCCACAATAAACTGCTACTATACCAGCAAGTAATAAAACCAGTCTTGACATATGGGTGCCAATTATGGGGTTGCCCCAAGCGTTGTGGGGGAAACCCACACAAACGTTTCACAATAAAGCCCTACCGTGCATCGCGAATGCACCCTGGTAAATATGAACGGCTGATCTCCATCGTGACCTGAAGATTGAGACTGTTGGCACTATAAAAAAACGCTGCAAAGTCCTTGTCAATTGGGTTTATTATTCTACCGGACATAGGTACCTACAGAAATATTACTGTTCATTTATTGTTTATTTCATGCGCAGTAATTGAGATAGCTATTATAGATGGATTCCACCAATTTTAGCCCCCAAAAACACGACCTCGGCTCCTTTTTTTCACAGACTATCTTTGAACATTGATTGTGCCATTTAATTGTCTTGATTCACCCCGCTAATACTACTTCTAATGTTATTATACAAATTCATGGTGATTTCAGACAACTTTCCAGGTTTCTGGCTCTTAAAAAATGAATTTCGGGAGCTTAACCTTCGTTAGAACCTCAATTGTTCACTCTTTGGTCAAAATCAATTTGATATGCGGTCTTCTCGCCCTAAAAAACATGGAAAACGACACCTCACAAGCTCATGTTCACTAAAACCTCAAAAATTCCTCGAAAACCTCTATTTTTACACTCATTTTTCCCCCATAACACCCCTGGGCGTATGCCGATCGGGCTGCCGTGTTTCGGAGCATAACTAGGGCCCAAATGGGGACCTAAACTGTGTGCGGAATAACGACGATTTCAGACCAAAATTTAACGTAAATTTAAGGCTGAAACTTCGTTGGAACCTCAATTTTCCTCTTATTGGTCAAAATTAACTTCATATTCGGTCTTCTCGCCGCAAAAACATGGAAAACGATACCTCAAAAGCTCATGTTACTGACATGTTACTAAAACACAAAAAGTACCGATTTTTATACCCATTTTCACTCATAACACCCCTGGGTATGCTCCGATCTGGCTGCAGGGTTTCGGGACACATCTAGGGCCCAAATGGAGCATGTGTGCTAAAGAACGAATTTTTTGGACCGAAAATGAAGGCGGTATACGTGATACGGCGGACGGACATCGCATTTTGGTTTATTATTCTGTGAATAATACACCTATGTATTCGCTCAGCAAAAAATTTTTCTAAAACCCCCTCAAAATTTTTTCTTTTCCGTTTCAAGGTGCGTAGATTCCAAAAATGCAATGTCCGTCCGCCGTACGCCGTCCGCCGTACGCCGTATCACGTGTACAGGCTTCATTTTCGGTCTAAAAAAGTCGTTCTTTCGCACACATGCTCCATTTGGGCCCTAGTTGTGTCCCGAAACTTTTCAGCCCGATCGGAATATATCCAGAGGTCTTATGAGTGAAAATGTGTATAAAAATAGGTACTTTTTGCGTTTTAACAACATGTTAGTAACATGAGCTTTTGAGGTATCTTTTTCCATGTTTTTGAGGACGAGAAGACCGAATATGAAGTCGATTTTGACCAAAGACGCGGAAATTGAGGTTTTACCAAAGGTTCAGCTCCCAAAATTGGTTTTTTATGAGTCAAAAACCTGGAAAACTGTCTGAAATCACCATAAATGTGTACAATAACATTGGAAAAAGTGTAAACAGGTGAATCAAGACCATTAAATGCCACTACCAATGATCAAAGATGATCTTAAAAAAAAAAAGCGTACCTACCTATTTCATGTTTTGGGGGCCAAAATTGGTATACTCCTACCTATTTCAATCATTCCACATGAAAGAAACAATACATTTAACAGCCAACAAAAATCTCTAGAACTCCAATAGAATAATAAACCCATGTGACAAGGACTTTGCAGCGTTTTTTGAATATACGCACCTTGAAACGTGAAAGAAAAAACTTTGAGGGGGTGTTATAAAAATTTTACGCTGAGCGATTACACAGGTGTATTATTCACAGAATAATAAACCAAAACACAAAAAATACCCATTTTTCACTCATGGTGTTCACTCATATGCCCTTGGGTATATTCTGATTGAGCTCAACAGTTTCGGGACACATTTAGGGCCCAATTGGAGCATGTGTGCGACAGAACGAATTTTTTAGACCAAAAATGGAGCCGGTATGCATGATACGGCGGACGGCGGACGGACATAGAATTTTCTGAATCTACGCACCTTGAATCGTAAAAGAAAAAATTTTGAGGGGGTGTTATAAAAGTTGTTTGCTGAGCGAATACATAAAAAATAAATAAATAAAAACCTTCTGTCAAAATTGATTTTATCTGCGTGACGTTTCAATCCTCCAGTGAGGGTGTTTTTCAAGCCAAGGTACCTAAAAATTAACATTATAAGGTGTAGTCGTTTTATGACTGAACTAGAATGGATGTACAAACTCTTCGTGAACGGGAAAGTTGTTGCGTATAATTATGATAGTTATTAGATTCAGCGGAATTTACAATTTAGACAAAATTTAATTTAGTTGCTACCACAATCGTTTTGGACTTCAGGCTCACATGTATTCTTAATGCCATTCTCGTAGCCTTTTTCTACGTAGTACTTTGGACAAGCCTCGATCATCTTCAGGTGCAATTTCGAAGGAAAATCTGAGGAAGCTGGTATGAGATACGGAGTTGACTAATAAAGCCTTTGATCCGCGTCTGCCAAGAGCGTTTACCTCTAGAAACACTCAAGGCATTCCAAAACTGCGGTCCCTCTAGGCCCGATTAACGAGTCAGCTTCCCTTAATTAAGCGAAGAGCTGCTCTGCCGTTTCGAGAAATGGAAGAGCGGGTTAGGAGAAGCGGATGTATGAGCAATTCCGTTGGAAGCCATCCCCATCATAAAGTCTAGTCCTAGGCTCCTCAAGTGTCGGTTGAAGAGGTCCCATGAACCTTTTGAAGGTGAATGGAAAAGGATACTTGAGAGTAAATTTAACTGTTGCATTCTCAACATCCGGAGATATCACTGCATATTTCAAGGTATTCACAAAGTTGGGAGAAATAAAATTCGGGTAGAAGTGACAAAATCCATCAGCAAACAAACTTCTCGGGTCTAAATTAATAAAGGAAAAGGGATTCAAAGCGTATATTCCTGTATATCTTATTAAACGGAAATTTATCGTCAGAGGAGTTGATACATCTCTTACAGATGATGATGTGAAGACATATTACATGAGAGATATTCGAGGTAATCCAATGGATATACTCGAAATTAAATTGAGTGTTCTTTTCTGTCTAGTAGAAGCAATGTTGGGAGAGGTAGGTAGTTTGACCAAACTAGACTTGTTTTCGTTTTTGTTTTTTGTTTAATCCATTGCTCAACGTTTCCACCTAGTGTACTAGGTCCTATTCATGAGTCTTCAGGTAATGAGGATGGTTATTCAAATGAGTAACTGAGAGATGAGTAATTGTTCAGATGGCTTGAAGTGGTTATGTAATGAGGATGGTTGTTCAAATGAGTAACAGAGATGAGTAATTGTTCGGATGACTTGAAGTGGCTCAAAGATTTAAAAATACAAATGGCCAAAACATACAATCGGCCATTTGTATTTTTAAATCTTTAAGCCGATTGTATGTTTTGGCCATTTGTATTTTTAAATCTTTAAGGCACTTCAAGTCATCCGAACAATTACTCATCTCTCAGTTACTCATTTGAACAACCATCCTCATTACATAAGTAAGTAACATCAAACAATACCTAGCTTTAAGTTTTACCCGTTTTAAATAACCATTATTCTCATTATTGTGATTGTAGAGACTCATGAATAGGACTTAGTACACTAGGTGGAAAATTTAAAAGCCATTTGTATTTTTAAATCTTTAAGCCACTTCAAGTCATCTGAACAATTACTCATCTCTGTAACTCATTTGAACGACCATCCTCATTACATAACCACTTCAACTCATCTGAACAATTACTCATCCCTCAGTTACTCATTTGAACAACCGTCCTCATTACATAACCACTTCAAGTCATCTGAACAATACCTAACTCATCTCTCAGTTACTCATTTGAACAACCATCCTCATTACCTAAAGACTCATGAATAGGACCTAGTACACTAGGTGGAAACGTTGAGCAATGGATTAAACAAAAAACAAAAACGAAAACAAGTCTAGTTTGGTCAAACTACCTCTCCCAACTCGAAATTAAATGTATGCATCGGAATGTTTCAGACCCTAACACAAATAACACTGTCTATGTACCCACTCAGTCCGTGGCTGCCACTATTAGTGGTCAGTGTCTCCCAACTTACGTCATATCGTGAGATGTGACGTGACACCACACGTCAGATGTGAGGTGACACCATATATACAGCATGTTATCCAATGCGGGCAATGTTGGAGGTACGGAAACTGTAAGGACCAATGCAAAGGAGCTGCGCGATGTGTCAAATGTGGCGAAGGACATAAGTCGGAGACCTGTTGTACGTATGAAACATTTATCATCGAATCGTAATGTTTGTCCGCAATATCAGAAATAACAGGCAATTAAACAAATGATGGGGACTAATAACATCTCGTACTTCGATGCCAAAACTTCCGTTTTTAGGGACACTTATGCTAAGGCTGTTCCATAGCTAAACGATATCAACGCCTTCCTGAGTTTACCTAAGGATGTAACCCCAGGCCATATAGCCCTAGCGTCCGGTCTGGCAAGAAGCGAAGCAGGGAAAGTGATAATAATTCGATATCCACGGTGATTGCAGATGCGTCAGGGATGCCCTTATAACCAAACCAGTGATGAATCTTCCGGTAGGAAGAATGTCGCGCGACCCTCAAGTGATGAAGAATCTTCGGGTAGGTAGAATGTCGCATTCTACCTCATGAAATCTCTCTGTTAGCACGAGCTCATCGAGGACCATAACACAGGACATGGAAGCCATGACTGATGTTATTGTGGCAGTTATTCGGAAAGTTAAGGGTGCGATAATATCTGATAATTATATAGATGAATCTTTATTGCGTGAAATATTCCGGGATAGACTGAAAACATAGTCACTAACAGGAACTGGCATTCAATTAGTGTCAGCAAATTAACAATTTTAGTTGTACAGTACCTACTTTTATTGTATTTCAAGCACCGATACCTATTTTTGTCACTTTACCAATGTGTGTGGCACTTCAATGTTGACTATCCATTCTCTACTCTCGATGTCATTATTGATTTGTGAGTATGTTACTATTATGACTTTAAGCATCATTTTAAATTGCGATTCTTAACTATATCCAGTGGAACGTTCTGCAGCATTTATTGCTGTCAGAGAATGTCTGCATTGCCATGTTACCTGAAACGTGTTTTACCCCCGGGAGAGCTGTTAATTTCCGTGAATACAACGCATTGAGAGCAGCTAGGGATGGCGGTTTTGGCGGAGCATTAAATAGGTGATTAAATATGAGCTGGCATACAAAGATATCACTAATAGCATTTACAAAATAGATGGTACAATGTGTTGGGGCTGAGGTTAAATTCCCGAATAGACCAGTAACAATAAATTTTATGGGTATTTATGATGGCGATTCCCGCCGGTTTGTCTCTCGAGCAATGGCAAAGTTTTTTTTTTACTCAGTGCCTAATCCTAAGATTACGGGGGGGGGGGGGGGGGATTTTAATGTGCATCACGCATGTTTTGGATCTTCGGTTACAAATGATAAAGGACGGGACTTACTTCCTGGGGGAGGTGGATTCAGCAGATCTGGTGTGCCTAAACTCGGAATCCCCCACACTCGTTTGCAATGTGCGAACTATAAATCATTCTGCGGTTGAAATAACCTTAACCTCTCCTAACATAAGTAGTAGCGTCGAATGGAGGGTTCATGATGACCCACTGGGACCCAACCACTACCTAATTTTCTTTCAGTCCGATCGGTGGGAAGTACATAGGGAACTGAGTACAAGAAAATCAAAAACCACAGACTTGGATTGGGATGAGTTCCACTTTACTTTGAACGGGATGCAACCCGCTGGCAATTACATGGAATTGTGTGAGGCTATAACGGCTACTTGTGAACGATGTATTCCTAAGATTAATACTGTCATATTTTAACATGGAACATGTTTTTACGGGAGTAAACCGGGCTGGAAAGCGTCCACGTCCTGTCCTGTAAACTCGGCTCCCCTCCCCATCACCCGCACAGTTCTCCCTCAACCCCACTCCTGCCACCCAACTCACCTCCTCCCCTACCACACGTGGTGCGTTCTCCGAGGAGAGCATGGCCAGACCCCACTCCGCCAAAAACTGCCGAGGGGGTTCTACCTACCCGAAAAACGCTGAAAGCAGCTGACGACGTGTATTACATTACATTGCGTTAGGTCGCTGGTCCGAGGCTTGGAAATCCCACGAAGTTTTAACATGGAACATGTTTTTACGGGAGTAAACCAGGCTGGAAAACGTCCGCGTCCAGTCCAGGTGAACTCGGCTCCCCTCCCCGTCGCCCACACAGTTCTCCCTCTACCCCACTCCTGCCACCCAACTCCGAGGAGAGCATGGCCAGACCCCACTCCGCCGAAAACTGCCGAGGGGGTTCTACCTACCCGAAAAACGCCAAAAGTAGCTGAGGACGTGTATTACATGACATTGTGTTAGGTCGCTGGTCTGAGGCTTGGAAATCCCATGACGTTTTTTTCGCTTCCTCACTACTGATGGCAGGGAAGCCTTGGATTCGTGATTGAGTGAAAAAAAGTTCATGTCCTCCAAAATGAAAATTTCCAATACCATTTTCCATTTCAGACATCGAGGAACATATTTGGTTCCGTGTCTGTCTGACGGTCTGTGGTAATTCCTTGCAACACCCATAACTACCCGAAATAATGGTTGAAGTGCGCTGAAATTTCGAGGGTAGGTGCGGGTTGAGTCACAGATGGTCCCATACCAAAATCATTGAAAAATTACCGTAACTTTCGTCTGCGCATGCGTAAACGTGAAATAATTGGAACACCCATAACTACCCTAAATATCGTTGAAATTAATTCAAACTTGGAGGGTCGGTCAGGAATAATACTTTGGTAGTTCCAAATTAATTTCATTGGAATCTTAATGTAACTTTGATCTACGCATGCGCGAACATGAAATGTTGACCATTTCCTTGTAACGCTTCTAACTACGCGGTAAATAGTCGTAGAGAGCTGAAATGCTGAGGGTATACGCGGGTTGGATCGCAGATGGTCCCGTTTAAAAATCATGAAAATCGTTAATCTGCGCATGCGCAAACGTGAAATACTTGGAGTGCCCATAACTACCTTAATTATCGTTGAAATGAGTTCACATTTGGAGGGTCGATCAGTATAATACTTTGATGGTTCCATATGAACTTCATTGGAGTCTTACTGTAATTTCCCTCTGCGCATGCGCAAACATGAAATGTTGACCGCTTCCTTACAACGCTTCTAACTACGCGAAAAATAGTCGTAGAGAGATGAAATTTTGAGGGTACACGCGGGTTGGATCGCAGATGGTCCCGTAGCATACGTTCATGTGATTCAAGTGAGGAAGCTATGGTGCCTACTCGAATTGGCAGACGTTTTTCTACATATCTCCATACCCTCTGTTATCATGTACCTATTCGAAAAACATGTTCCATGTTTCCTTGCTTTGATCCTTGATCTAAACTGTTATAACCCGGGGGTCCGGGGGTGGCCCCCAGACTTCATTCGAAAATAAACGTACCGTCATGAACACAAACCACTGGCGACTAGACGCCCCCTACGGCAACGCTTTTTTTTCTTAAATCTACGATATATGGTGGAATGCTGAGTGCTCACAGCAGCTATAACCAGGTGGCTAACAGAGCAAATTACCTGAACTATGGGAAGCGGACGAAATATTTAAAAAAAATCGTTCTGGAGAGTAAACAAAAGTCTTGGCAGAAGTATTGTTGAGTATTGTTGAGTAAGTGTTGTTGATTGTTCCAATCTAAAAAACGGGAATAGTGGAAGTAAGCAAATAGTGAGAGCCAGTGAATGGAGCGAAGAGTTATTTGAAAATTATGCACCACCGTCGTGAATGATCTCATTTCAGTTGAGATTGACAACATTATAAATTATGAGATGCTCGATAGCCCATTTTCAATTGCAGAGCTTAATGCAGTGCTAAAATCTGGTGTGAACACAGCTCCTGGGACGGATCATTTCGACTACCCTATTATTTACCACCTTCCTGAGTCGTATTAAGCTGCAATGCTAGCGGTTTTCCATCGATGTTGGAGGGAGAGTGACGCATAATTCTGCTTTTCGACTCATATCATTGTTTTCGTGTATTAGGAAAACTTTTGAAAGGATGGTAATGAAAAGGTTGGAGTGGTGGGCAGAGCGAACATCTAAATTACCAGAGTCGCAGTTGGGTTTCGGATAAATAGATCCACTTACGATATATCGCAACATATGTATACTGATATTCCTTCTGCAATCGAATCGGTCATACTCAAGAACTTTATGAGTACTCTGTTGGGATTTGTAATGGATGAGGGGTTTAACTACGCCGCCCATACAGCGTAGTTTCCCCGTCTCCATCCTCTAGAAAGGTAGGGAGGCAGTGTGACAGCTGCCCCCAGAGAATATGGTTTGATTATAACGCAATGCCTCCAGGAGTTGACGATTCGTTTCCGCGAATCGACCGCCCCTTCAGCTGCGTGTCAAAAAGATCGGGAAGAGCCCGCATCCAAGATGGACGGGATTCCCATATACCGTCACACTCCTCCCCTTAAAAACATACTTCTTTGAAGAAGAAGTATGTGAAGTTAGACACGGGACTGAAAGTAGTATGGAGTTCTGATTCAGGATGGTTCATCTGAAAAACTCCAAAGCTGATAGCTTCCATCGTAATGGTACTACTGAGAATTGTTACTGGTGGAGAACTTAGCTCCTTATCAATATCACTTGGCAGACTTGGACAAAAAAGAAAAGAATTCGTTGTCAGAGGTTCTGGTTCAGGAAGGTTCATCTGAACAACCTCTGGGTGACTAACCCCCATCATAAGATGGAACAACTGGGAAAACAAGGGGAAAAATTGGCATTGAACGCCAGGCATTGAGCGCCTTAAGAATAATAATCAAGTTTGATAATAATAATAGTAATAATAATAATGAGTTTGATTTGATGAAAAAAGAAAATCCAATGGCCGAAGTGTATATTGATTAACAAAGGGGTTATTAAAAAGAGAAGATATTAACAAAGGGGTTATTGAAAAGAGAAGATATTAAAAAAAGGATTCCTTCTGGAAAACCTCAGAGCTATTCCTTCTGGAAAAGCTCTCAAAAAGTGGAGGGGGTACCGAGGATAAAATCCAGCACATACCCACCAACCACGCTCTGCTACCATGTAATGGATGAGGGGTTTAACTACGCCGCCCATACAGCGTAGTTTCCCCCTCTCCATCCTCTAGAAAGGTAGGGAGGCAGTGTGGCAATGTTTACGAATTCAGGAAGCATTGCGTTCTCCCTAGAATATCACAATTCGTACACGCCCATAGCAGTCCACTACTTCAAGCCGTTGTATGATCAGATAGCAGTGACAGACCAGTTTAATGACCATGTGCACCGGCACTGGCGGGAGTGTAGTCCCATTTTTATGGACGGATCGAAGTCCAGGGATTTAGTAGGTTGTGCATTTGTGGATGCACAGTACGACGCGGATAGGAAATTCAGGCTGCCCGGAACAGCGAGCATTTTCACTGCTGAGGCTTTGGCAATTGAACTATGTCTTGGGTATGTACTCAACTCTACTCCAGAGCCACCTGCAGTGGTAATTTGTACAGACTCAGAGAGCGTGCTTGAGGCCATTTCTAATCCACAACTGACTAAATTTAGAAACCATTTATGGCTAGCTGTAGAATTAGGGGAGTTGATATTAAGTTTGTATGGGTAAGGGCACACCATGGTCTGAGTCACAATGAAAGAGCAGACAGGGCAGCTTAGACAGCAGCAATATCAGGCGAAATTCATGAGGCCTATTTGCCAAAGGAAGATCTTTATACTTTGTTCGAAATGACACAGTTCTCCGAACGGCAACTGCGTTTTACTAGAAGTGAAAAGGGGCCCTTTTTTAAGAGTATACATCCCTCAATAAAAAAGAAACCTTGGTTCAAAAATGTTGTGTCGGAGAGGAAATTTGTGAGGGTACTCTACAGGCTTCGAGGTAATCATGCACTATGTCCTCAGTACACGGATGTGATAGGAGTGACACAGGATAATGATGTCGGAATTTGTGAACATTTTGGCTGCGATGGGGATGCAGAACACATGATGGAGTGTAGCAAATATGCTGGTACGAGGGAAACATTATTTAGCCAGTTAATTAATGTGCTGCCTGTTCCATTTAACTGCAGAGGTATTTTACAAGGAAATGTTCAAGTTTATAAGGTATTATTTAATTTTATAGAGGGAAATTATATTAAGTTCTAATATGTTTAATAACAAAAAATAAAATAAAACAAATCACTACGCCTCGTGCTGAGATATCAGCCGGGTATGCAGAGGAGTTTCCTTCAGTAGACACTTCACCAGCGGACACCTGTACACAAATGATTCGGATTAAATCGGATAGTTTATACTAAGTAAATTGGATGGTCCAAAATGAGAAACTCTTGCCACACTCATAACTACTAGAATGAACGGTCGAATTAGCTTTAACTTGGAGGGTAGTTGCGGGTTGGGCATGGTCCCATGTGAATTTTAACAAAATCGAACTGAATCTTTTGTCTTTACCACAGGCATAATCGCCAAACGCACAATTCCGGTTCTACCCAACCGATTGTGATGAATCTCACAAGTGTTATGCATAAGGGGATTAGCCTCACTCGTTTGATTTCAAATTAGTTTTGGTAGATGGATGTGATTCAGCCGCAAACAATCCTTTTATATCAGATGTCTATCGGCAATCTTGACAATCTATCAATATCAACAACTTGCATGTAGACGACTTTGCAGCAAACTATTCACTTTTTTAAATAGATTGCATCAGCGATGGCATTTTTATCTATCGGAATGGTCATTGCTATCATTCAGTGGCTGCAAGGATAAGCCAGTAAAATGCGCTATTGCAGTGGTTCCAAATGTTTAAATAAGTACATGCATTTTTTTAACACTTTTTCGAATATTTTCCTTTTCAAAGCATTCTGAATTAATCCCTGTATTTTGACATTTTGATTTGAAAATTCCCAATTTGTCCAGAATGTTTGTTGTGGTTTGTTTTGATGGTGTAACAACCGAAACCGGTCTACAATTTGTTATTTTACGTGGAAATAGACTATTTCTAATTTTATCCTGTAGTTTTTTGCTATGGATTTCCACTACTCCACCGCAAGTGATTTAAGTTATATCCAAGTGCCATTTTCAATAACAAAGAGGGCGTTAAATTTGGATTTATGAGTCGAAAATAGGTAGAAATCACTAAGATTACTAAAAAATTATATAAATATACACCTAAGCGGTGACTCTAGACTTACAATGATTAGATACCTACCTATTTCAATAGTGACAAAAAAAATTTCAAAAAGAGGGTCTTCTCGAATGTAACATGTGTGCAACAAGGTCTATTCACGGTTACATTTTGTCATTTCGTGAAGCGCTATTTATTATAAAATAGCTCTGCATGAAGAACTCAATAATTTGCTATCAAACCAAAATATCGAAGTTCGAGTTGGAAGTTTATACGAGTATATTGTAGCTTGCAGCCGTAATGTGAAGAGGGAGGTAGATAAATTACGGAATGAACTATCATGACTTGCGGAAAGCTATAACTAGAAAATAACAAGCAGCATTGGAGCAAGAGGAAAACCATAATTTCCGATATTTTCTATCACGAAAAAATTGTTATTTGACTTAAAAGTTTACAGTGGTATACAAGTACATAGTTAGTTGATGCGTAGAAAGTAACACGAACCAAAAATTGAACCGACAAACAAGTAGTTTCCCGATTTTTTATATTCCTTGGAGAATTACTGACTGAATCAATTCATGAAAAATGAATTGGGAGCTCAAATGACATAAATATGGAAACATACATGAGTACGAAGGAAGTAACACGAACCAAAAATATATTCATAAGTCAGAGTTCTCCGTCTAGCGGAGAAATTTATTTAATTATTCATAATATTTATTCCTATTCTACTATTCTTATTATTAATTAATTATTCTATTCTTCTATTTTTATTTATTATTTTTGGGAGTTATTGTTATTTATTATTTATTCTTCTTTATTCTGCTCAATACAATTATTTATTATTCTATTCTTCTTTTTGGGGGTTCCGCTTGGAGTTTCGCTGGGGTCAGATCGTGTCCCACGTAGGATTTTAAATTCAGTTTGTTTAGCCATAGAAGTTTGGTGCTCCGTGCCATACATTTGCACAGTGTTCGGATTCCCATCACAGTTAGCATTTCTGGAGTCATTGAAGTAAAAAATTTAGTTATGTGAAATCGCCTCTGACGTAGTGTAATATCGCAGGGTCAAAACTGCCGCGAGAGAAAGATGAGCTGTGAACTGCCAACCTTCACCGATTTGGGTGATTCCTAAACTACGGGCAATTTCAGGTTCCAAATGTTGAAATTTTAAGGTAGGATAATTCCACTGATTTTTTTTTTTTACTTTGTTGTTAGGTTATCCTTGATGTTTTTGAGATGCACATCTATTCATACCCTGTAATTCAACTCTGAAATTTGATAGCCATGACAATGACACTTTCATGTTATATTATTGATCATGACAATAACCGAGCTTCATCGTTGCAGTTGATATGATTGAGTTTGCTATGAAGTAGGTGCTATTGGCTGTACCTAATTGAAATTTATTGTGGTACTAGAATTAGGTTGTGCGATTGCGTTTTTGAGTGATTTTAAATTAGGTAAGTCAGTCGTGCGCGAACCTCCGAGCAGGAAACATCGGTCGGAGCTCTAGTGAAAAGAAAGCAGTTAGTAATAATTAATATTTTCGCCGTGTCAGGAATGATATTGTGAGGAAAATGGACGAGGAAAGCGACGGCGGCGAGTCAATCGCCGAAATTGTTGACAAAACAAAACTGAAGGTTGTGCAACACCGGACCTCTACTGCGGCATTCCGTATCCAGGATGAGCACATCAACTCAGCATTTGGTGAGCTCTATAATACTATCATTGCCCTTTGTGAATATTTGACCCAAGCTGATCTCAAAATGAGCACTATGGCTAGCACAATTACTCAAAACACAAACAGCAAGGCTGAAACCAAAATGTATACTACGGATGAGGATGACCTTGAACGAGAGACAAATTGGATCCTCAAAAGAGGCAAAAAGAAACGAAAAGCATCATCCTCTCCGGAAGTAGCCACCTTACCTAATCAACCCAAAGGGACATCTGTCCCTAAAAAGCAGGAAATTAAGGATTACCCCCCTCCACCCATCAACGTAATTGGTATCAAGGACTTTAAGGAGTTGAGCCCACTAATAAAATCGGCGACAAGTTCAGAGTGGAAAGTAACCGCTCTCAACAATAATAAGTGGAAGATTAATGTACAAGATAAGGACGCGTACCGTGCTGTGACCCAAAGGCTGAAAGACGAAAGCCTTCAGTGGTACACGTACGAGAATAAGCATGATCGTCCCATTAAGGTGGTAGCCCGAGGGCTTCATCACTCCTGCCCACCACAAGAGATTATTGAAGTCCTCCAAGGTAGGGGTTATAAAATCCTAGAGGCAGTCAACCTCGTCAAGAAGGAAAAACAACCCAGTGAGCAAGATGCACCAATTACGGTGCTTAAAAAACTTCCTTTATTTATGCTCTCATTTGACAAAGAGGATGATATTAAAAAAAATTATGAAATTAAGCATATCATGAATCTAAAGGTTAAAATTGAGCCCCTGAGGAAGACAACAGCACTAATTCCACAGTGCAAGTCCTGCCAGTCGTTCAATCATGCACACAGGTACTGTCAAATGGAAGCTAGGTGTGTCAAGTGCGCTGGTAAGCACAATACAAGTGATTGCCAGAAAACAAATGAATCACCTCTCAAGTGCATCACTTGCAAAGGCGACCACCCCGCGAACTATCGCGGGTGTGAAGTGGCAAAGGAACTTCAAAGGCTCCGTGATAAAACGGATAAGCCGGCCAGAAAAGACACAACCACCGTACCTGGTAGAAGAGAGAGTGTATCGAATTCTAAAGGTATGAGTCAAAAATGGTCCAAGGGAGAAGTCTCCTATGCGCAAATAACAAAAAATGTAAAAGAGGTTCAGAAAGTAAAACCCACCACAGAAAATATGCTAGCACTAGTGCTGGAAAAACTGGAAGACCACAGTAAGATAAATCAAATTATATTCAACAGGCTAGATAAAATAGAACTGCAACTCTCAAATTACAAAAAATATGCGCCATAATACACTCCGTATAGCAACCTGGAATGCCAACGGGCTAGTTCAAAACATAAAAGAACTAGAGATTTTTCTCAATCAAGAAGAAATTGACGTATGCTTGATCTCGGAATCACACCTAACAAGAACATCCTACGCAAATATCAAAGGTTATAACATTTATCGCTCCGTCCACCCCGCCGATCGCGCTCGGGGAGGCTCGGCTGTGTTTATAAAGAGCAATATCAAACACTCGGAACAGCTGAAAATAGAGATCGAAAAAATGCAAGTCATCACAGTACAAGTGAGTACAAAAAACAGAACTATCAACATTGCTGCCATATACTGCCCACCTAGGTATGTTCTGAAAAAAGACGACTACGTGGACTTATTTCGCGAAATCGGACATAACTTCATTATAGGGGGTGATTTCAATGCAAAACACGAATTCTGGGGCTCAAAAACGCGCAACCCGAAGGGAGTACAATTGTTTGCAGCAGGTCAAGAAACTAAATGCAATTTTCACTCTGGATGAGGGCCTACGTACTGGCCAACAGACGTGAATAAAGTACCAGATCTCCTGGACTTCTTTATAGTAAAAGGAATATCGGGTAACTAAATACATACTGAGGATAGCGATGGCCTCTCGTCTGATCACTCTCCTGTGATCATGACGCTAAGTGACTCGGTAATACTCAGAGAAGAGACCCCAAAACTTACTAATAAGCACAGTAACTGGGAGTTATTCCGAAAAACACTGTCCGAAAGCATTGATTTACACGTGCCCATCAGAACATCAGATCAACTGGAAACAGAGGTTGAACGATTGACCGAAAACATCCAAGAGGCGTGCTGGTCCTGCACCCCAATCAACCGGAAGAAACCTTTCTACCATTCCAACTACCCTCTCGAAGTAAGGGAATTGGTACGGGCCAAAAGAAAAGCTAGGAAAGCCTGGCAAAGGGTTCGTTCTGCAGAAAACAAAAGAAAGCTGAATGCGCTGTGCAATGAGCTCAAAGCTCTAAACCTAGAAATTGAAGATGAAACATTGGCTATCAACTTGCAGAGCCTCACTGCTGGAAAAGACACGGACTATTCTTTATACAGAGCAACTAAAGGACTTAAGCGGCCCAAAATACCAATACCGCCTATTAAACGAGAAGATGGATATTGGGCGAGGAGTGCCAAAGAAAAGGCAGATTTGTTTGCTAACCACCTTGAGGAAACATTTACCCCGTTCCCAAGGCAGACCGCAGATGAGGATGCTACAATTATAGAAAAGTCAGATGAAATGGAAATTCGGCCTATTACCATTCAAGAACTCAAAAATGAGATCATGTTCAACCTCAGTCCAAAGAAAGCTCCAGGCTATGATCTTATAACTGGGAAAATCTTGAAAGAACTCCCAGAAAAAGGGCTAAAGGAACTCCTACACCCAATCAATGCGTCTTTTAGGCTGCAGTACGTACCACTGCAGTGGAAAGTAGCAGAGGTGATAATGATACCCAAACCAGGTAAACCAACATATGAAAAAAAGTCCTACCGACCCATCTCCCTTTTACCAATTATCTCCAAGCTCTTTGAGAAACTCCTCTTAAAGAGATTAAAACCTATAATCGAGGAGAGAAATTTAATCCCTGATCACCAATTCGGATTCAGAGAGCAGCATTCAACAATCGATCAGGTACACCGGATCACCAGCGTGATAGAGAAATTCTTTGGAGAGAAGGCAATCTGCTCAGCAGTATTCCTTGACGTCTCTCAAGCATTTGACAAAGTCTGGCATAAGGGGCTTCAAGCAAAGCTACACAGGGATCTCCCTACCCAGTATTATAGGATTTTGGTGTCCTATCTAACAGAAAGGCATTTCAGGGTAAAACACGAAGATGAATACTCCCAATTACGTGTAATAAAAGCAGGAGTACCTCAAGGTAGCGTCCTTGGGCCAGTACTCTATCTACTATACACAAGGGATCTCCCAAAATCAGCAGAAGCTGTGACAGCGACGTTCGCAGACGACACAGCAATCCTGGCAGTAGGTTCTACAGTCGAGGAAGCCTCGGGAAAACTACAGGAATCCGTGAATAGCATCCATCAATGGACCAAAAAATGGAGAATAAAACTCAACGAAGCTAAGTCAACGCACATTAACTTTACATACAGGAAAGTGAGCCCTATACCAATTGAAATAAACTCCCAGATTGTTCCATATGCAAATACAGCTAAGTACCTCGGAATGACTCTGGACGCGAAGCTCCGTTGGAAGGAGCACGTGAAGAAGAAGAAGGAAGAAATAAACCTAAAATTCAAGAAGATGTACTGGCTCATCGGAAGAAAATCCCAACTGCCTACACATAACAAAATGCTAGGTACTGTACGAGCAAGTGATCAAACCGATTTGGGCTTACGGCTGCCAGTTATGGGGCTGCACCAAGAGAACTAACTTGAAAATTATCCAAACAACACAAAACAAAATCCTCAGGAGCATAGTGAATGCCCCCTGGTATATCCGAACGGATGACCTCCATCACGACCTTAAAATTAAGATGGTGAGCGAAGTTGTAAAAAATCGAGCAACGGATCATGAGAACCGTCTCCACAAGCACAGGAATGTCGAAGTACTGAACCTCCTGGACAACAGCGGCGATTTACGAAGACTGAAAAGGACCAAACCTCTGGACCTAGTTACATCTCACTGAAGTGATGTGATGAGTGGTAGTAGGTAGTGATCCATGAACCACAATACGTAAAATAAATTAACAGAGTGAAGTTACTAGATGTGTACACACAGTTGTAACAATAAAGATGATATTAACAAAAAAAATTAGGTTATCTTACTTCATTTATTTAGAATTAGATATTTTTTTAATTTTTGTTTATTTATTATCTAGGGCAAAGTTTTCCTGCGAGATCTAGCGACGCCAGAAACCTGAAACACTCGAAGCGACCAAGAACACTGTTTACACGACAGAACAAGGACGGTATATCCGCCCTCCGGTCCTAATACGGTCCCCTGGGGGTCATCAGTATTGGTTTTTCGAACACCAATTCTCCAGGAGTCCCAGAGGACGTGTACCAAATTCCAACCCTCGAGATCATCAGGTGCTGTAGTTATGGAAGTTTGAAATCGCTACTGCTTCCTCACTACCAAAGGTAGGGACGCCTTGGATTCGTGATTGAGTAAAAAAAAATGTATGTCTTCCAGAATGAAAATTTCCACTTCCATTTTGCGTTTCAGACATCGAGTAACATTTTTGGTTCCGTGTCTGTCTGTCTGTGGTAATTCCTTGTAACGCCCATAACTACCCGAAATAGTGGTCGAAATGGGCCGGAATTTTGAGGGTTGCATGCGCAAATGTAAAATACTTGAAAAGCTCATAACTACCCTAAATATAGTTGAAATGAGTTCAAACTTAGGTGGTCGATTAGGAATGATACTTCGATAGTTCCAAATTAATTTCATTGGAATCGTACTGTAACTTTCATCTGCGCATGCGCGAACATGAAATGTTGACCATTTTCTTGTAACGCTTTTAACTACACGAAAAATAGTCGTACAGAGCTGAAATTTTGAGGGTACACTGCGGGTTGGATCGCAAATTATCCCGTTTCAAAATCATGGAAATCGTTTCGTCTGCGTATGCGCAAACGTGAAATTTTTGAAACGCCCGTAGCTACTTTATATATCGTTGAAATGAGCTCAGATTTGGTGGGTCGATCAAGAATAATTATTTGATAGTTCCATAAGAATTTCATTCCTCTGCGCATGTGCGAACATGAAATGTTGCCCGTTTCCTTGTAACGTTTCTAACTACGCGAGAAATAGTCGTAGAGAGCTGACATTTTGAGGGTACGCGTGGGTTGGATCGCAGATGGTCCCGTATCAAAATGAACCTACCCAACTGTTACATACGTTCATGTGATTCAAGTGAGGAAGCTATACTGCCTACTCGAGTGGCAGACGTTTTTTCAAGTTTTTCTACCTCCTGTTCTCCTTCTCGTTGTCGTTCTCGTTGTTCTTTAAGGGCTTTTTTTAAGGGCTTCAGAGGAAAAACCCGAAAAAACCAGAGAGTTTCAGTGGTTTTACTAACGAAGCTTCCCGCCAAGCAGCGTTGACAGTCATACTAATTTGGTGGGCACATGTTTACAACCTCCAAACAGCGTCGAAAGGCACTTCAAATTCCCCACCAAACAGCGTTGAAAGAAACAGTGAAACAGCGTGGTTAAGGTGGAAGGGGGGGGGGATAGGTTTCTACGCTCATGTCCAACGCAGGGGGAAGGAACATGTTTCTAAATGCGCAACCAAGAGCGAGGTGCGAAGCAGCGAGCATGCCACTTGGGGGGGCAAAATGGTATCTTTTTACAGCAGGTTTATTTTTTGGGTAGTGGGGGGATACATGCATACTCAACAGTCGGAAAGAACTGGAATTTCGGCATTTAATTCTCGGATTAGGGTTTCGTTGGCCACAAATTCGGGTGAAATTATGTTCACTGACAGAAATAATTAAGTTTGACCAAAAAATAGCGGATCTACGCTCCGTCTGCTTCCAAGGGGCTGATCCTAAAATATATGTTATCTACCAGTGGCATACAACAATAATGACAATACAACAAATAACAGATACAACAATATCAGTATGAATAAACAGTCAAATAATATGACGTTTATTTGATTCCAAACGAGCAATGTGCATGGCCTCCTTGAATATTTTCCGAGCAAGGGTTTGGATAGGGTGGGATGTTGTGGATACGATTCCCCTTTCTTCCCTGTAAAGGGAAGAATATTTCCCTAGAATTAATGAAAGAAAGCTTCCCTATAAATGAAAGAAAACTTCCCTATATATGAAGCCACCTATGAAGGTCGCTTTACACCAGACCGTCACGAGACCGGTCCGTCACCTTCACGAGATTCCTTCGGTCCCTGATTCCTATTCACGTCAGACCGAGTTTCATGCGTCATGAATCCGACAGAGAACAAAGCAAAGCATTAGTCGTTGGGGAAGTGAGAACTGATCAAATAATAATAATGTAACATCTGACATGAAAAACGCCGGAAATTATTACACAACGTTTTATTATTTACCTGTATAGATGCCTCTTCTGCGTAGATCACTGTTTTCTGTGGCCAATACCTACCCTTATGCTTCCCACGAGAGAGTCCTAAATTGAGTAGGCACTGGAGCCAGCCGGACAATCATATTTCATAAATATGCGGTGGAATCAATAATTCTATCATTATTTGTGGTTATTCATGAAACATAACGTTTGTCCATGTGTTGAAAAAGGATTTGTTTCACATGTGTACCTATCTACAGAACCCAAAGTAAGCATCATTCTTCAAATTAAATAATATCACAGAGCAACCAACTCGACTTCATACAGTCATCCGTGATTATAATCAGGTGATCCCTAGTAATGGAAGTACGATTCGATGCTTCCACAAAGTTATTATTCTTCGCTTGACGACAAAATTCCACTCACATGACTTGAAAGTTTACCCAAAAATATATTGAGTTGATGTTCGGAATTAACTGCGTGTACTCTGTGAATATTATATTTATAAGAGGTTATCGATCCTTTCGCTTTATAGTGCAAAATTCCGAATACAATGAGTGCGAATAAGATTCAGGTCTTAGGAAAGGAGAATTTCGATACCTGGAAACTTCAAATGGAGGCAGTTTTGGTGAAAAATGACATTATCGGGTATGTGGATGGTACAATGCCTTGTCCAACCATCAACCCAGGTAGTGCGCCAGAACAGCTCCAAGAAGAGGTGAACTGGAAGAAATTCGACCGTAAAGCGAAAGCTGAACTTGTTCTGTGCATATCACCTACTGAACTGATGATGTTCGGGAACATCTGATGAAGTTTTTTGATACAGTCGACAAGCTAAAAGACATGGAAGTAGACATCAACAAGGATTTGTTGACAGTTATGTTGCTCTATCCTCTATAGTCTTCCTGATAGCTTTGAAAACTTCAGATGCGCGATAAAACGCGGGATGACCTTCCTACTCCCGAGGCCTTGAAAATCAAGATCATCGAGCAAAGTTATTCCCGTAAAGACGAAAATGTAGATCAGAATGCTATGATGGCGAAAAAGAAATTCCTATATAAGAAAAAAGAAAAACAGTCATCAGAAGAGAAGGGTGAAAAACCATTCCCGTACAAATGTAATTCATGTGGTAGGAAAGGACACAAAGCTACTGAATGCCGAACGAAGAAACAAGTCCAATCCGTAAGGAACAGTGACCGGACTGACCGGTGACTGAAACAGCATTGACCTTTTCAAATGCAACGAACTGGTGCCTCGACAGCGGTTGCAGTTCGCACATGTGTAGCGATGATGAAAGGTTTGTAAAACTCGAAACTGCAGATTGCAGCAGGGTGAACCTCGCTAACACATCCTGGTCAGGTGTATCAAGCAAAGGTATAGTAAAGATGAAAGTGTCAATAGAAGGTGACCCAGTGGAGATTGTAGCGGCTCCTTATACGTGCACCAACTATGAGTGCTTGCCGGCCACAATATAATTTTATTTTATTTATTTATTTAATTTTTCCTTCGGCCAGATACAGTTGGAAAAGGGGGGGGTCCAACAGTATGAAACCAAAGCCAAATTTGATAGCGGGCAAAATATGTTTATTTACAAAATAGAAGTAACTTCAAAAATCAAATACCTATATATTGTTTTAAAAAAAAAACCCTTCTCATGAATAACTGATAGTTACCTACCTGAAAGTATGGGGCGAATCCGGCACCCAATACCTGATGGGTACACGCGAACAACAGGCGTGCGTTAAGCCTAAACAAAATTTCTCCGATGAGTGGCCACCCACACATAAAATCGAAATCGTGACTTAATTTTAACTTATCAGACGAAAAGAAACTGATGGAAATTCTGGTAGGTGTAATAGGTATAGAGAAAACAAATAGACGAAATCGGAAATTCTGCACCTGATTGTTGAAGGGCGCGTTGGACGACGGTAAGGGAAAATCCAACCAACACTTGCCGCCTCCAAGGGGAAAGGCTTCGGGAGGCTGTAGACAAAAGGGGAGGAAACCTTTTAATAGAGTTCAAAATACTTTTTCCTTTTGTCACAACTTCGTGAAGGTATAAATGGAGTACAAGTAGGTAATACCTACTAAATTATTGATACCTACCTTCGAAGTGATGGTAGCAGATTGATGGCGGTATGTTGTCCAGAAAATTACAACTGTCCTTCAACGTGACGATCAGCGCGAATCAGGTTTGCTGAGTCCAGAAAACTGCATCAAACAATGGGAATTGTCCATAAGATTGTCCTAACCTCTCTCTCAATATATTGTGCTTCCTCAAATAAATCCAGAAGCAAATGGTGGTCTGAGGTGGTACCTACCCTCCGAAAATGGTGACGGTCTCGCGTGAAGAAGCCCAGAATAGTCTGAGATTCGCAAGGTGAAGACAGGCTGCTGATGGACTGCTGGAGAACAGAGAAAGGAGACCAACCCCTCATGAATATTCAGCAAAAGGAAGTCACCATTATACTGCAATGTACTTCGGCAAAGTAGTACTTCAGTACGTAAGTACGTCAACATACCTCGATGTCAGTTGAATAAAACACGAGGTTTCCTGTGCGATCCTCCTGAAGTAGAGAAACGACAGACCACTGTGGGAGACGGAAGGCTCCACGAGGAACTTGCCGTGTAGCTAATATTGCTGCTCGTACGATCCGCACTAGAAGGCGATGGTTGAGGAACTAAATCTAAGCAGGATTTGGAAGGACGCTCCGTAAGCCGTACAAGTGAGAGAGAGAGGTCAGTTTGGGTGAGAGAGAAGGATGACCCCACGGGAGATAATCAGTCGCTGCAGCGATAAGGAACCAAATAGCAGTGGGCCGGGGGAGGAGCAAAAGTCAGGAGAACTCGGCGATACCGCTACAAGATGGTTTTGAAGATTTTGTGTCTAACAAAACGGAAAACTATGAACAGAAAAATGAGGATATGATATATCAGAATGTTGTAGCCCAAAATCAAACAATGGAACTACAGATAAATGGAAGAGATGAATGGGAAAGCGACGGTACTAATTCTGTTTTAAATCAGAACCATGAAACTGTTTCGTCTACCACAAGAACTGTACGAGGTAGAGGAAGACCGCGTATTGTTCGTTCAGGGAGCAGGGGAAGACCACGAAAAGTTTACAATCAAGTTCAAGTACCAATTCAAGTTACAGAATCTATTCCAGAACAAGAACCGATTAATGAACCAGAGGTACTTCCAGATCCTTCTGAAGAACAAGCAGGAATTGCGGAGCTCACACTGAAACAGGCACTCCACACTGAAACAGGCACTCTCTCAACTGGATGGTACTGGATTGAGAGAGGCTTATAAATCAGAACTGTCGTCCTTAATCGAGAACAAAACATTCATTATAGTAGTCCGCCCAAATGAGCATAACGTGATTGGATGTCGAGTCGTTTTGAGAGAAAAGCTGAAAGCAGATGGTACTGTAGAAAGGAAGAAAGCCCGGTTGACGCCAGATTGAGCATCTCCTCCCATCTACGCAGTTTGGCTTCAGGAGTCTCCGTTCGTGCCCATGGCAGCTACATAGAGTACTCGATCATATTCTAAACGCTTACGAAAACAAGGAATTCAGCTTGGGTATGTACCTCGATGTGGAGAAGGCCTTTGACAAGGTCTGGCACAATGGCTTATTAGCTAAACTAAAACCTCACCTGAATGACACCTATTACCGGATCATTCAGTCCTTCCTGTCACACAGAGCGTTTCGCGTGAGCATAAACAATACCTTGTCTGACGAAAACCGATCCACGCCTCCGTACCCCAAGGTAGCGTGATAGGCCCATTACTGTACATTTTCTGCGTAGACGACTTTCCCTCACCTGACAGCCAACTTGTAGCACAGTTCGCGGACGATGTTGCCATTCCCTCTAAACATAATAGCTATGAGTGAGCTCATCAGGGTCTCCAAGGCACAGCTAACTCGATAGGTGAATGGGCGAACAAATGGCACATCAAAGTCAGCGCTCCTAAATCTGCCATTGTTGCATTTACCTATCGGCGAAACTTCACCCCTCAGCTAGTCTACATGGGTAACTCGTTAATCCATGAACAATCCTCGGTTAAATACCTAGGACTCACTTTAGACCGCCGATTATTGTGGAGTGATCACGTAACTGCACTGTCTGTCAGGATAAGGCAGTGGATCAAACAACTTACTCTTCCCGCTCTTAAAGAGCCATAAAATATCCCTATATATCAAGCTGACAATTTACAAAGTACTTATTCGTCCTATATGGCTGTATGGCGGTGGATTGTGGTGCTCAGCATCCGATTCTAAAATCAAACGCATCCAGGTCCTGCAGAATCGAATACAACGAATAATCACCAATGCAGACTGGTATATTCGTACTGAAGAATTGCACAAAGACCTAGAAATTCCCACAGTCAAAGACATGCTTATCCCAACCCCCTTGTAAGCAACATACCGGAACACCGCCCTTTGCCCCGACACCTCCGACGTCGATGTGGCGTTCGTGTGGCAAAAGCACCACAGTGATCACGCCGTTGGCTTCAATTGAATAATCTAAACTAGCCTCCGCAAAACCTACAAATCGATAGTGAGCCCTTGCAGTTGAAAATTTTAAGTATCTTGATTATATTAATTTATATTAACCCCCAACAGAGCACCAAGTCGCTCTCGTCATTGGCACTTGAGACTCGGTTGCTGTATCGGGCCTTACTGTTTTCCATTGATTTTGTTATACCACGTTAATCATGTACATTGCATGCTATATAATTATTTGTTCTCATACTAAATAGTGCCAAGCACAAAAATGTTTATAAAAATGTTCAAAAACAAAAAGTGATTTTATATCAATTGTTCGCGATTATAGCAGTTTTTACCGATTTTTGACCCCTAAAAATTCAAATTTGACCCCCATGGAATTTTTGGAAATTGCTTATCCTTTTGTTTGGCAATAAGAACATTTTGGACAAATTTGGTGTTTTCATCATGCACCCAAGGTCAGATATCGTCTGGAGTGACACAGAAATAAATAAATAAAATAGATAATAAATATAAAATACATATACATTTTTGTTAAGATATAGGGAGGAAATCAGGATGCCCTAAAACGGATTTGCATATAAAGCTATTTCAAAAATTCATGCTCTGAAAACTTTGGGCCCATTGCAATAACTTCATTTTCTTTGAAAATTCACTAACATTGTTGCCAAATAAATATGTTTTATTTTACATTTTATCTTACCTAACGTTACCTGTAACATTTAGTGCTTTCTTAAATTTACATTTAGCTTTGATTGTAAAGTCAAACCTTACATTTTCTATTTCCGAGTACCCCCCCCCCCCCCCCTTCGATCCAGTTAACAATCCTGGCTACGCCACTGTTATCTACCGATGTACAGATTTTTTCGCTCGCTAATTAGTGAATTTGCTGAGCATTAAAATTTGGTCAGCCTGCAGATTCTTTTTTCTGTCGTACTTGCTAAGGTAAACAAACACACACATTTGAGAGTGCATAAATATTTTGAAGATGAGGTTCCCGCTGATTTCCCTTTCCATCATGATGTTGGCATAGTCGTCCTCCTAGAACTGATTAGATCCAAGTTCCCGGGAGCCGCAACGAAACTTCATTGGAACGAGCCAAGTTATAGAAGCGACGCGACGTCTTGAGAGAAGTTCCTAATAAAGATTAATATCTCCCGATAGCGCTAGGAAAGTTCACGTGCCAAGTTAATGGAACTCACCGTTTCCTGAAAGTGGGGAAAATGAAACATCATGAAAAGTGAATAACGCGAGTTTCGTCTGTCGGATTGTCAGTCACTCCAAGCACTGGCAGGAAGAAAGGCAAATTAACTTATTACGCACTATCTGGATTGGTGAGTCAAAAGCGCGAGGTGGTTTAACCACTTTTGGTTTATTATTCTGTGAATAATACGTATTCGCTCAGTAGAACATTTTTATAACACCCCCTCAAAATTTTTTCTTTTATGTTCCAAGGTGAGTAGATTCCAAAAATGCAATCTCCGCCCCCCGTCCGCCGTATCATCCGTATCTACTCTAATTTCGGTCTAAAAAAATCGATCTTCCGCACAGAGGCTCCATTTGGGCCCTAGTCGTCTTCCGAAACATTGCAGCCCGATCGGAATATACCGAGGGGTGTTATGAGTGAAAAATGGGTATAAAAACAGGTATTTTATGTATTTTAGTAACATGAGCTAACATGACTATGTGTCGTAGGCATTATTTTCCACGTTTTTTTGGGACGAGAAGACCGAATTGAAGTCGGTTTTTCTAACGAAGGGCTCTATCTTCGTTCTTCAGCACACAGTTTTGGCCCCCATTTGAGAACAAAGTTGGGTCCTAGTTGTGCTCCGAAGCACGGCTGCTCGATCGGCATGCACTGAGGGGTATCATGGGAGAAAAACGGGTGTAAAAATAGGGGGTTTCGACGTTTTTTTGAGGTTTTAGTGAACATGGGCTTATGAAGTATCGATTCTCATGTTTTCTAGGGCGAGAACACCAGATATGAAGTTGATTTTGACCAAAGAGTGAAGAATGGAGGTTGTAACGAAGGTTAAGCTCCCGAAATTCCTTTTTGTATTAGTCAAAACCCTGGGAAATCGTCTGAAAACACAATAAATTTGTATATTAACACTGGAAGTAGTATTAGCGGGTGAATCAAGACAACTCGATGGCACTATCAGTGTTCGAGGATAATCTGTTTAAAAAAATAAAAAAATGCTGCAAAGTCCTTGCCAGTTGGGTTTATTATCCTATCGGACATACCTCCAGAAATTTTGCTGTTCATTTATTGTTTATTTCATGCGCAATAATTGAAACAGTTATTTTAGATGGCTTCCACCGATTTTTGCCCTCAAAAACACGACCTCGGCACCTCTTTCATTTTTTTCCCAGATTATCTTTGAACATTCATAGTGCCATTTAATTGTCATGACTCTCCTGTTGATACTACTTCTCGTGTTATTATACAAATTTATGGGGATTTCAGAAAATTTCCCATGTTTTTGACTCATAAAAATTGAATTTCGGGAGCTTAACCTTCGTTAAACCCTCAATTCTTCACTCTTCAGTCAAAATCAACTTCCTATTCGGCCTTCTCGCCCTAAAAAACATGGGAAACGAAACCTCACAAGCTCATGTTCAGTAAAACCCCCCCAAAAAAACCGCGAAAACCCCTATTTTTACACCCATTTTTCCCCCATAGCACCCCTGGGTGTATTCCGATCGAGCTGCCGGAGCACAACTAGGGCTCAAATTTGTTCCCAAATGGGGACCCAAACTGTGTGCGGAAGAACGACGATTTTAGACCAAAATTTAACGTAAATTTAAGGCTGAAACTTCGTTAGGACCTCAACTTTCCACTCTTTGGTCAATATCGACGTCAGATTCGGTTCTCGTCCTAAAAAAAAAAGAAAAACGATACCTCAAAAACTCATGCTACTCAAACACAAAAACCCCGCAAAGCCCTTGTCACATGGTTTTATTATTCTACTGGACATACGTACGGAAATTTTGGCTGTTCATTCGTTGTTTCTTTCATGTGCAATTATTAAAATGGCTATTTTTGAAGGTTTCCACCAATTTTGGCCCCCAAAAACACGAATTAGGCTCGACATTTTTTTTAAAAATATTGTCATTGATCATTGATAGTGCCGTTTAATTGTCTTGATTCACCTGTTGATACTACTTCTAGTGGTATTATACAAATTGATGGTGATTTCAGACAATTTCCCATGTTTTTGACTCATAAAAAAGGAATTCGGTAGCTTAACCTTCGTTACAACCTCAATTCTTCAATCTTCGGTCAAATCAACTTAATATTCGGTATTATCGCCCTACAAAACAAGGAAAACGATACCTCACAAGCTCATCCTAAAACATCTTAAACACCTAAAACATCTCTCAAAACTCCATTTTTACGCCCATTTTTATCCCATAACGCCCCTGGGTGGCTGCTGTTCGGGCCGCCGAGTTTCGGAGCACAGCTAGGACCCAAATGTGTTCCCCAATGGGGAACCAAACTGTGTCCGGACAAACGACGATTTTAGACAAAAATATAACGTAAATTTGAAGCTAAAACTTCGTTAGAACCTTAATTTTCCACTCTTTGGTCAATATCAACTTCATATTCAGTCTTCTCGTCCCAAAAACGTGGAAATTATACCTCAAAAGCTCATGTTACTAAAACACCAAAAACCCCGATTTTTACAGCCATTTTTCACACATAACACCCTTGGGTATATTCCGATCAGGCTGCAAAGCTTCGGGACAAAACTAGGGCCCAAATGGAGCCTGCCTGGGAAAGAACGAATTTTTCAGACAGAAATTAGAGTAGATACGAGTGATACGGCGGACGGACATTGCATTTTGGTTTATTATTCTGTGAAAATGTGTATAAAAATAGGTGCTTTTGTGTTTTTTAGTAACATGTTAGTAACATGAGCTTTTGAGGTATCGTTTTCCATGTTTTTTAGGACGAGAAGACCGAATATGAAGTCAATGTTGACCAAAGAGTGGAAAATTGGGGTTCTAACGAAGTTTCAGCCCTAAATTTATGTTAAATTTTGGTCTAAAATCGACATTCTTCCGCACACAGTTTCGGCCCCCATTTGGGTCCTAGTTATGCCCAATCGGAATACACCCAGTGTTGTGGGAGTAAAATGGGTGTAAAAATAGCGTTCTTCGTGTTTTTTGAGGGATTTTTGAGGTTTTAGTTAACATGAGCATTGAGCATCTGATGTATCGTTTTCCATGTTTTTTCCCGGTTTTTTTAGGGAAGGAATATGAAGTTGATCTTGATCAAAGAGTGAAGAACTGAAGTTGTAACGAAAGTTAAGCTGCCTAAATTCAATTTGTATGAGTCAAAAACTGGAAATTGTTTGAAATCACCATAGGTACATTTGTATAACAACACTAGATGAAGTATTATCAGGTGGATCAAGACCATTAAATGGCACTATCAATGATCACAGATAATCTGTAGAGATTTAAAAAAACTAGTTCGTGTTTTCGGGGGCCAAAATTGGTGGAAACCATCAAAAATAACTATTTCAATTATTGCACATGAAAGGAAAATTAAATGAACAGTAGGTAGCATTTCTATCGGTATGTCCAATAGAATAATGAACTCAAGTGACAAGGACCTTGCAGCTTTTTTTCTAATGACATGCGCGAGCTTTTTTTTCGAATGCGCACCTTCCTGTGTCATGAGTAGAGCCCAGATCATCATGCAAAAATGTGACGCCAAACATGCATGCAAACATGCATTTAAAAAACCCGATCATGCGCTGAATTCATTTTAAAAAAAATATGTTCCTTGAGTGACTTACCTGAGCAAAAAACCTTGTAAAACATCTTGTGTGGATCCTCACACTACTTTTCTTACCCATATAAGCCTGAAAATGGCTATTTTTGGGTGTTGTTGAAAATATGCACACACAAAAAAGCTAAAAAACGACATTTTTTCGCCTATTGTTTCCTAATTTAAGTATTTACTAGTATTCCTAAGTTAATTTACTTTTTTTTAAACAGGTTTGTGAGGGGGGATAAAGAGAGATCAGATTTCCTTGAATTTATTAACGTTTTATTCTTAAAGGTACCTACCACAATAAAAGGAATTTGTTTAAAATTACTAAAAAATTATGACGATAACTAGAACAGATGAGAAATATAAATAAAATATACATACAGGGATGAACAGAATACAAAATCTTACAATTTTAGATTATACATTGAAATTATGGGTTGAAACTAACATCTTCAGACTTATTGAAATTACAATTAATGGACAATATTTTTTCGAGGCTCTCAACTTTGAAACCTCGTCTTTTGTCACTTAAAACGTTTTTCAGCAATGAAAACGATCTTTCCTCATCACATGACTACGGGTATGAACTGCTAATTTGCTATATCCTGGGGGTCCATCGGCTCGCATTCTTCCACAACCTCTCCGTTCAAGATTTTCGACAAACGTCTAACAGTTTTCCATCCCGGATTCCTTTTCAATACTGCATCCAGTTTCCTCGTCATATTTTCCCCGATGGGTCCTTTCCACTCTTTACCTTCTCTTACTAATTCCTGTATCAGAGATACTGACCTGGAAACATCCATTCCGCTTTGTTCCAAGGTGGAATTAAATCGGGAAAGTTGGCTTGGACATACGCTAGATGTTCGCAATGGCTTGCTTCTCGGTTTCATCGAAATTTTCAGTAACTTCCTTCAACTTCCGGTGATGTTCACCAAAATATTTAGCCGCAGTTATCCACGTACCCCATCTGGTAATTATTGGTTTAGGTGGTAGAGGAAGATCAGGATGTGCATTTTTCAATGCCCTTACTCTGCTAGGGGCTTTCACAAATATCTTTTTCGTTGAAGATATTAACCTATTCAAATCAGGTAGGTTAATCCGCCATTCTTCTGCGACACGAAGGATACCGTGGACCAAGCACGAAATGTGAATCATCTTCGGATAGAATACACGCAGGCCTTCTCCAGCCTTGAGCATGCAGGCTGCATTATCTATAACAAATGCCCACAAAACATTGAGCTCTTCATTCACTGTCCTTGCAATAGTTGAGTGATTTGTTTTCTCCAGCTATTTACACAAAATAAGGTGACCATGTCCAGCTTTCTCAGAACTAAGTTTTCCAACGGTTACATGAGCAAGATATCGTCCGCAAGGGTCAATTGTTTCGTCAATCGACAGCTAGATGGGGGAATCACCTATCTCATTGCGAATTTTTTCCATAACCTCCTCATACACTGGAGTAATGTAGTGTTCTTCCTGAGGGTCGATTCGCGTGCGATATCCTTACCAGTGTATTTCATCAAGAAGGCTATGAAGAGTTTATTTTCCAACTTCTGAAGAGGAATATTGGATTCCGACAGTGCCTCACAGAGATATTTGGTACAGCTCGTTCTTCTCCCAAGATTCCGACATGGACTTGAGCTTCCGCGCAATGAACGGGTGAAACTTTTTGTGGCTTTGACCTAAAATCAAAC
Organism: Leptopterna dolabrata; assembly: GCA_954871275.1. Taxonomy (NCBI): domain Eukaryota; kingdom Metazoa; phylum Arthropoda; class Insecta; order Hemiptera; family Miridae; genus Leptopterna; species Leptopterna dolabrata. The sequence continues at coordinate 16,666 of CATPAC010000060.1, read as the reverse complement.
AAAAAATTAATTATGTTAGTGTTTCTATTTTAATTCATCCGATTAAAAGTTGAGGACCTTTTCCGATGTCTCCTCAAAATCAGCCTTGCTTGGAAATTTGAGGTTTTCATTGGAATTTCCCCAAGAATTGGATTTAGAAAAATGCTAATATATATTCCTCCAAACATTATATTCCTAAAATCTCCATAATGAAAACATCCAGAATTTATTTCATATATTTTGGGGCCGAGCGACAATTTGATTTCAAAAATTCATGCTCGTTGCCGTGAAAAAATAAATATATAAATAAAATAGAAACTTACCTCTTTTCCACAAAGTTGACAAAAGATGGTTTTCCCGTCTGTAGTGAAGGCCGGGTCCCTATCCACTTCTTCATAAATTTTTGTGACATTGCGAGAAACTTACATGAACTTACAAGAAGACACGGTACAGCGAAAACGAATTGAACACTGACAGACTGGGACAAGGACCCAGGTGTACATATGCAGGGCCTGGGAAAGTGACTGGTCAGTTACCAGTGGTCACTAATGAAGGGACTTACCGTCTCTTATCGAGGGTACCGGCTAACCTACTTGAAGGTGGAAGGCGGTCGATCACCTGTCATCCCTGAATAGTGTGACTGCCTATAATTAGAACAGAGCTTAAAGCCAAACTTTTCAGTTCCCATTCACAATTTTAGGCCAGAGCCAGGATTATAGAAATGCCAGGATATCTTGAGAAGGTGAGGTCTATCATCCTTATTTTTGCTAGGTACTGGAATTTCCCCATCAACTAAAAGAACCTAAAACGTCGAGTTTTAGCTCATTCTAAAATAATTTCTTCTTCAAATATTATTAAATAATGGAGATGAGTCATGCTCAATTATGCAAAAATTCCAAAACATGTAAAAAAACATGCAAACAATCCTAGACATGCACAAACATTCAAAATAAATTTCTGTTTTTTGTGTAGCAAATTGCACAAAAACACTCAGAATGGACTTCTATAAGCATGACGGGCTTAAAAACGAAACATGCAAACATGCCAAATCCGGGCTCTAGTCATAAGCGCAAGCTGGACCTGTTACATGTAACAACTACCAAAAATGTGGATTGCAAAGGGCATTCATTCCTAACTCGATGTCATTCAAGCAAGCGAGAATTGAAGCCCTCATGGTTGTGTGGATGACCTTCAGCAAGAATAAATTATAGTGGTAACTGGCTTGGTGTGCATGACCGTGGAACATAGTTTTTGTGTACACCTTCAGCACACCAGACCATCCTTCATATCCTGAACTTCACGGGATAATTAGGCAAGGAACACTTTAATTTAAAAATGTAGTTGTTGTCACTCACTGAACTACTAAGAAATAACAATTATCAAGAAATGAACTAACTACTATCTAATATGTATTTTATATTAATATATTGTAATATTTGTATTGAGGTATGATGATAATGAATTCATTCATTATCGTACAGATTCTGTTGATTCCATTACATTCCATTTTGAACCATTGGCTATAGAGCCAGTGATGGTGGTCGTAACGACTGAGTGCAAAGCCGTAACCAAAACTATGCACTGCGTTACTGTGATATGTTCTTATGAAAAAATTGGTACTTATCTGTACCTTTAGATTCAAGTCCCATCAAGAGATTTTCGGACGCTTTCAAGTCATTCATTTAAATTAATGCTATGTTTTACAACGCAATAACGGATCGTACAGTAAATAATTTGAAGTTCACCGTTCATGTCAAAAGCGAGAGGTGGCCCACCTTCTCTCATGGTCAAGGATGAGCCTGTTAAACCCCAAATAATGGTCCAAACTAGATAATAATCACCAGTAGCCTGGATCCTTTGTCGATCATTCAGTAGTCCACAAGTGCAACACAATATCCTCTCGTCTCAATAATCAATAATCATAATAATCATCAATTGATCATCAGTAATCAATAATCATCAAGTGATTATGTACAACTCTTTTAATTCTTCAATTATTCAGAATATTTCAGGGTTATGAGAAGTATTTCCTGCCTATTTTGAAGCAAACAGAAGCCGTAGACTAACTCATTCGTATCATCAAAATAAACGTAATGTGGTCGCACATTTACCACTCAAATAAATCCTTACCAATCCTTTTAGTTGCAAGCAAGTCCTACTTAAGTAAGTAGATACTTGCATATACTTGTGAACACTCGCGTTGTGTGGTCTCAATTTTGAATAACCCTTTCGAGCTCTCTCTAGCCCGCGCGATCAGTGGTGGTGTATGTAGCAGGATGGTTCCTTTAGGAAAAGTAAACTGAGTAATCCGTCAGTTATTGGTTGTTTCACTTTATCATCCAAGAAGATAGAGTCGCGATCAATTAAGATTTAGCTCTCGGTTCCCTAAACTGAGAGCATTAACTTTGCATTTATTTGCATTAACTTTGGGTCCGTATGTAGTATCCAAATTCAATCCCTTCTTACCACCCGTTATTACAGCGAGTAAGAAAAGTCTGGCAAATGAATTGCGTCTCAGTTTCCAGCTCCCCCTCGGGGGTTTTACTACCTTCCTTCAACGCATTTTTAATTAGTGTATGTATCCCTTCGTGTTGATGGTACCTACATTTGGGTTTATTAATTTCAATAACAAACCTTTGTAATCCATGAAAAAACCAATTTTTAACTCCAACTTAAAATTTGGTGGTTTACGTTTCAAGAGACGTAGAACACGAATATTGAATTTAAAAAATGCCGTCCGTCCGCCGTCCGCCTCACGCCGTCCGCGGCTTTTTCCTTAGTTAACATGAACCAGAATTCACGAAATTTGGTATATGGGTCCCGTTTGGGCTCTAGTTGGTCCTCGAAGCTTGGCATTACTCTCACTCAACTCTAAGGGGTGAAAAGTAGGGGTTGAAAGGTCCAAATTATCCCTATCTCAAAAAATTGTATTTTAAGGTGTGGGTTTTCTCGCATTTGTAAATAGTTTGATTTATTTCTGAATTTTTGAGACCATCCTGAGCATTCTACGATGTTACCATAAAATTTGCTAAACAATTTGCCGTGAAGAGCAGGGTGAATGCAGGTATCAACCTGTGTTGAGAGCGCACATCACTGGTCTCTAGGCTAGCTGAGCGATATAGCACAGTGCACCTGACGGACTGATACGCCAAGTTCCGGAGATCAAAACCCTACCGGGACTGAATATGTTTTCACTCCACATCAACAATTTCCCTTCAGAACTTATTTATGTGTGTTTCTTTTTGCAATTTTAGCTACTGTTTGTCATCGACAGAATTATTTTAGCAACATTTAACACGCGATTTAGGTAGGTACGTAGTAACGAGTACAGGGTTAGGTGCTAAGCTACGGACAGCCTGCGATCTACATAATAGGTAAATTATATATGTATACTAGTATACGTATATAACATACGTATAATAGTACGTATATTATGTAGAAGGATTATCTACATAGAGAGCTGTGATCTGTAACAGGATGTTCTGTACTAAATAATAAACCGTTGTGTAGGGATTTGCAGCGTTTTTTTGGATGGAGGGATTATAAAAGATAATTTGTGATCTATCCTCTCCCCTTTTAATACACTTCCACGCAAAGCCGAAAAATGTGCTAATCCAACATACCAATTCCGCGTCGATTAAGTTTTCACAACCTACCAGTTCCGCGCAGTTCTTTATGTACCAGTTCCGCGCGAATAATATTGTTGGGGTACCTATCTATAGCTTATCCTCACATCTGTACCATTACACTTGCTGACTCATTCTGTGTTTGTTTATTTACGTTTTATAATTACCTTCACTCTTCGCTCGCTCTGTATACGGGTCTTGACTGGATATTGATATCTCATTCCCTTATCGCTGCTAAACGCTTCACACTCATTCGTTTAGTTCTATTCCATCGTCCGAGATGTATAGTGAGAAAGGCAAACAGCTTTTGCTTCATGACGGTCTTAAATTCAGGCGGGACCGCGAGGTGAAAATTGGTATATCGTAGAGGTGCTGTGAAAAACAATGTAGTGCTCGCATTTATACTGACGCGTGTGGTACTGTTCTTGACACCAGGAAGAACATGACCGTGAGCCTCCAATCATCACGCCCCGACAGCAATTCAGTTAAGCGAAAAGCGTTAGAAGACCCCAGCGCCCAATGTCACCTACAGGTGACACTACTTTGATGACGTATAAATCCATCTGGTAATGGTTTGGTTGCTCGGTTCGCATATTTCTACCTTCTTCAAGTATCCATAAACACCGAAAAGGAAGAAGAAGTCAGTGTTGAAACCCCAGAATCAGGTTATAACCTTCCAAAGTTTGTCTGTCCACAATTTTCGGTTTGTTAGTGAAGTCGTGATTGTTTTCGGCTCATCATGCCCAAAAAACTGTATGTATTCCAACTTCTTCCACATTTTTGTGTAGTTAGATAGTTATGTAAACGAGATCTATCGAAATATTTGTGAAAACTATCTGTGGTATTCGAATAATGTGGCTGAATGTTACAGTGTCACCTGTAGGTGACGTTGGGCACACGCGCACCTCGGAAGTTCCTGTGGCCTGAGACCGCAGCGTTGGCGTTTCACATTCGTGTTTGGTGTTTCGGAGTAATGTTTTCAATGTTTAGCTGAGAAAATTGTTATTTTTAGTATGTTGGCATGCCAAGTCGAATGTGTATGTACCGGTTTGTGGAATTCCATGTTTATCTCCCAAATGAACGACCTGACTTTCTGTATTATCATGCAGTTCATAATTCGGTATATTTATAATCGGCCTCTGTCTAATAAATTATGTGCACAAACCTATGTTTATGTAACCGATACTCACGTCAGAATATGTTTATGTGTGGGTCTATTGTCTCTTTGTTTAGTGTTCAGGTGGAGGTTTGAGTGTCTTCATCACAGCCGATGCCTACAAACTTATAGTATCGACTTGTAGGTAAGTGAGAAAACTTCAGGACTCTCCTGGTATTCCAATAAGATTGTTTTGATTGAATGATTGTTTTGCTTACACTCAAAATGATTTTTATTTGAAATCCGAGATGAATAACTCCTTTTTTCTCCTCACAGGGTTCCATTAGATGACGTAATCCAACTATTGGAGCAAGGAGCAGACATCGATGATCTCCATATAAATCTCTTTCCCCTTGAAGAAGTTTATGGCCAGGAAACCGATGAAGAGAGTGGGGATGATGAGGAATTTGATTTTAACCATTTACCAGGTAAGCTTCTGAGGACCAACGTTGAAGTAGAAGTGAGGGGAGAAAACTTGGGCCTAGAGTTTGACTCCCCAGATGAAGATGCCGATCTTTCTATTCCCACCGTCAGCACACAAGAGCCATCCACGCCAACGCCAAAAAATAATTACGCAACCTTCAAAAATACTTTCAGAAAAGGGCTTGGGAAGAAAGTAGAAGGAATATTTTATGAAGAATCCAGCAAATCATCACATGATGATGCAGACAACCCGAGGGACACTACCGCTTTTGACAAACAACAGCCATCCAAGTCCAAGGAAATGTCCCAACAAGAAACCGCGAAGATGCGCACTAGGACGATGGCTCTCAGAAAAAGACCAAAGGAGAATAAGAAGAATGAACGTGATCCTGATTATTTAGACAGGGAAGATTCGCTGGTCTCCTCAGACGAAGATTTTGACGTTCCCTCCATCAACACTGAAGAGCAATCCGCACTTCCTACTTCTCAGCCAAAAGTGGAAAACGCACAAGGACGGTGGCCAACAAGAAAGGTCCAAAAGGAAAAAAGACCAAACGTGAAGTCAAATGGCAGAACAACGAAGATGCATTTGTAAAGAGAGCCGGAAGAGGAGACAACCCTGAATGTACTACACCCTTTACTGGACCCGTCATGTCTATCATGGATTGTTTCGAAAAAATGTATTCTGTTGACGTGATTAGCTTGCTGGTCCGTATGTCTAATTCCTATGCGTTGTAGAAAAATAAAACCCTTGATGTCACTCATGAAGAGATGAAAATAATCATCACAATTTTGCTACTGACTGGCTACTCAACTCCGCGAAACATCAGAATGTTTTGGGAGCTCCAGAGTGATACTCACAATGAAGCAGTCTCCAAAAGTATGAGAAGGAATCGATTCCTTGAAATTCAGCGACTCTTACATCTTTCTGACAACACTGATTTGCCCCAAAATGATAGATTTGCCAAAGTAAGAGAATATCTGTCACTGTTGACCGGAAATTTTGAGTCCAATTTTGAATGCGTCTTCACTTCACACCTTTCGATAGATGAGACCATGGTTCCCTATTATGGGCGCCATGGTGCTAAACAACACTTGAAAGGGAAACCAATTCGATTCGGATACAAGCTGTGGTCAATGGCTACAAGGGATGGCTACCTTATATCCTTCGAGCCATACCAAGGAGCAGCTTCAGCACCTCTCCCTGATCAAGCTGCATTTGGGCTAGGTGCAGCAGTTGTTACTGAACTATCGTCCAGACTTCCTGAAGGAAAAGGTCCGTATAACCTGTATATTGACAGTTTTTTTTACAGGGATCCCACTCATTTGCCTCATGAATGAAAGGAACTTTGGCATCAGGAATGCCCAGTAACACCTTTTGTAGACATGAAGAAAACAAGAAGAGGTACATCTTCCTCCAGGAATGTGGATGATATCTGCATAGTGAGGTGGAATGACAACAGCATTGTCACTGTTGCCTCAAACTGTCATGGAACGAATCCTATTCATAAGGTGGAGAGGTTTGGTTTTCTTGAAGAAGAAAACCAAGATTACAGTGGATTGCCCGAACGTTGTCCAACAGTATAACAGGTAAGTACATGGGTGGGGTGGACAGGTTCGAAAAAAACGTTGGATCATTGCGAGTGAGTATGAAGGGGCGGAAGTGGTGGTACCCATTGTTTATCTTTGGGCTTGATGCTGCCTGTCAGAATGCGTGGCTGCTTCACAAGAAAACAACTCAACAAAATAAGGCAATCACCTACTGTGAATACCGGAGAGCAGTAGTTCAGAACTACCTCTTCAATTACGGCACCAAACCTAAAAAGACTCTTTCCGTCATTTCAGCACCTAAAACGTTGAAGAATCAAAAGAACGATAGTGACTTTACTGACTCAGTGCATATACGGGAATCATGCCAGCAAAGAAGGTGCAAGCAATGCCACAAACAAACTCGTTTCATGTGCAAGAAATGTGGAGTAGGTTTGCAAATTCATTGCTGGTTTGACTACCATCGTAGTCCCAATGAATAAGTTCCAATGAATAAAGAACTTTTCAACTTTCAATCCCATGAAGGGACGTTTTATACTTTATACTATACCTAGGTACCATGTTCTACACATATTCGTTCAAATTCATGTTCATGTATTCATATTTCAAAATAAACCTATAGATGAAATATCTGCCTCCTTACTTGCCCAGGTGCCCAATGTCACCTACAGGTGACGGTAGCATAACTTGAGGGGGGGAGGGGTGGGGATGGTGAAAACACATTACATTATCTATTTAGAGCCTAAGTAGATGGTAGTAGATAAAAAATTTGAAATTCCTCTGGTGGGTCATCTGTGGGCGCTGGAGGGAAACAAGATCTGACCGACAGCGATTTGACAGCATTTGGCGCGGTATTTACCGCAAAAGTCTTACCTCCACTTCCCAAATACAATCATGAGGTGCATTCATACCACCATCATACTTCACACCTTTCGTCACCATTTTTCTTCGCTATTCGAAATCCAAAATGTTCTCATTTATTCTAATAACTATGTAATGTGTTTGAATTAGAATTTACTCTTAGCCTTAAGCTCTAAGCCTCACACTAATATATGAACTCTACGCCTTTCCATCAACGTTATTCCAAGTTGAAGAGCTATTCACACCTAAACCTGATTATAACAACCTGATAAATTCTTCAGACTGATTCAAAAATTCTTTTATATACCCAATACTTCACACCTCCTTTTTCAACTTATGTTGCAATATGGTGATACCATCATCGTACACCACACCTTCCGTCCTTGCCACATCAAAACCTCGTGACTTCCTACAAAACCTTTTCTTATTCATATCAGCTGTCAAGTATGCACTCATAATGGTGATGAAATGTGTATCATAAACGATTCTGTCTACAATATAATATGTTTTTCGACGGAAAACATATTATATTGAAGACAGAATCGTTTATGATACACATTTCACAATTTTGTGAAACGATTTTAATAGATGGCACATTTGAGTATTGTGTGAGATTTTTCACTCAGTTGTTTACCATTTTCATTTACGAAAATGGTCACTATGTGCCACTAGTATGGGCCCTCTTCGGATCGAAAACGGAGTAAGTGTATTATATATACGAAACTATTTGAACAGTTGGTGGGAGTGTGCGTTGAAAGAAACTACAGCTTTCAACCATCTACGGTTGTAGGATTTTGAAGTTGCGATTCGATCTGCCACTCTGTCTATGTGGAATCCCGTTGAGGTAGCAGTTGAGGACGGTTTGTGTGATTAATTGCGTATACTTGATTGCCTCGAGGAAAATGTAAATGTTTGGGTGATTACAATAAAAGTTTGTTGAAAGCGATGCGTGAAACGATTCACAAGCATTTGTGGTTCGTGCTGGGCCCATTGAGACGGAGGAAAAAGAGGCATCACGCAAGTAGTACTCCAGCTGCAGGTATTCGGCAAAATCAAAAACCCTGTTGTCAGTAGGCATGTTCGGCAGGAGGTCCAGGATGAAACACTCTGCAACGTGTTGTTGTTTGAGGAATGCCATACCGAAGTTCAGGTGGAGCCGTTTACTCATTTCAGTCTCTCGTTGTTTGTACACAGAACTCAAACCACACTGTTGAATCTTACGACGCCATGCCTGTGCTGGGTGAAACCGAATGTATGTTGATCAATGTATAAATGAGTATTTATTCGGCAATGTATCTGCTGTTCAGCTTCTCGAAAGTGTCAGCAACCACTACTCTACTAAAAATGCATTGTCCTAACGCTCGCATGTACCTACCTACTGCTTTTTACGATAATTTGATGATTATTTGACTTTGACTACATTGTGCTTCCTTGGACGAAACCTAATAAAATCCTCATTCGCCCCAAAGTTTCTGTTTCTCTTCGTTTCGTTCGTTCTGCTTCTCTTCGCGCGGAACTGGTATACCTACTTGGCCTATCCCAGAGTCTGAAATGTCGCGGAACTGGCTTGTTAAAGATTTTGAAAATGTCCGCTTTGCGCGGAAATGGACCACCCCCTTTAATACAATCCCCTCCGTTTGAGGAAAATCTTCTTCCATTTCTTCTCCTCCACCACACCCCATCATCCTCAATAGGTGGTTGAGGAGATATCATTCAACGTTTAATACGCTTATGTTTTATCAGTAGATGTGGGCGGGTGGCAGTGGTTGATGCAGGTGGATGAATCGTGGGAAGAAGAGCAACCTGCTTAAACAAGTCTTTAAATGGGTCTAATGACAATTCCGTTTCAGTTTTCCCGTGTTTTAAAAGTTTATATTTTTTCATTGCCGACTGTTGAGGTTTTACGAGGTGGCTTGTGACATGCTTCGCTTCTTGCAATTTCATTTCAACTATCATATAATTATATAATATAATATATACATCATAATATAATGAATACATCAAATCCCATTCGGTAACGACCATTATTTATTCCTTCATCCATATCTACCTACTAATGAAAATTTATTTTTGACCAACATTTTGAGCACAAGTACAATCATAGTAAGATTGATCTTCATCAAGTTTTCAGGTACCTACTACAACACGTAACTATGTACAGAAAAAACATGTGCAAAATATCGTGACAGCAAAATATTCCCTTAAAATGTTGTAATCTTCCGTTGTAATATCATCATATATTACAATATAAGTAATGTGGTTTCACTGCATCGGGTCTCAACAGTTCCACTTGACCATCTTCCATTGATTAACCGTAAACATAATATCCGATTTCAGGTAATGGAGGTTCTAGATCTCTTCTCAAAAATTGATATTTCTCTTGGTTTAACGTTCGTGAAAACAAGTAGAAATCTCATATCTTTCGGATGTGAAAACAAAGAAAGTATGGTACACGATTTTTGAAAGCCTGATGGAGCGCAAATGAGTAGTCTTATGTTTCCAAACAATTGAACCAAACAAGTAACATTGACGACGACCAATGCCACATAATGGTGAGTATGAAACGGGCTGAGTTCGAACTTCGAAATCCTATTGGAGTAGTTTTATGTTTTTCAAGTATCGATAGTAACTGCAGTTTTTCACTACCAAAAGATGTCACCTTGTGGAATGTACTTTTTTTGGTTTATTATTTTCAATAATGAACCACTGGAATCGAGCAAGGAAAAAAAAATTCTTAACCCCCTCAAAATTTGATGGTTTACGTTTCAAGGTATGTAGAATCCAAAACTGCAATAAAAAAATTTCTGTCTGTCCGCAGTACGCCGTACTGGCCACTTTTCTTAGTTACCATGAAACAAAATTGATGAAATTCGGGTTATAGGTTCCGTTCGGGGTCTAGTTGGTCCTCGAAGCTCAGCGTTACTCTCAGTCATCTCTAAGGGGTTCAAAATAAGGGATGAAATTTTCAGAACGCCGTATCTCGAAAACTTTCGATTGAAGGGTATTGTTTTGTTTACGTTATTAAATTTGTCTTGTGCTAAACAATTTTTTGAGGCCACCCGGAGCAGTGTACGTCCAGCCGTTCGTGTGCACCAAAAAGCTTCGTCAACACGATCGTGAATCAAACGGTATAAATCCGGCCGGGATATCATCACTACGGAGCACCTGATTATAATCAAGGATGGCTGTAAGAAGTCAAGTTGGTTGTTCTGTGATATTATTTCATTTGATAAGTGATGGACTATTGGATTTTGTTGGTAGGTACTTGTGAAACTTGAGCAAACGTTGAAGTATTACTGATGGGTAAATTATTACACAATGGTAAATTATTTCACAACGGCAAATTATTACACAACGTTAAATTATTACATAACGGTAAATTATTACACAACGGCAAATTATTACACAACGGTTCATGTACCAAAAAGGGGCTGGATTTTGTAGATTGTTACTTTTGCAACTTGAACAACCGCTGAAGTATTATTGATGGGCAAGTTATTAAACAACGGTTCATTATAGGTATTGACCACAGAAAACGGTGATCTACGCATAGGGGGCATCTATTTCACTCCACATCAACAATTTTCCTTTAGAACTTCATTATTTGCGTTTCTTTTTGCCGTTTTAGTTACTGTTTGTCATCGGCTGTATTATTTTAGCAACATTTAACTCGTGATTTAGGTAGGTACCTAGTAACGAGTACGGGGTTAGGTACTAACTTACGGAGGATCTGCGATCCACATAATATCTACAGAGTGGTAGGTACATATTATATTATATTTATAGACAGGTTATCTATACAGAGAGCTGTGATCTGTAACAGAAGGGCATTCTGTACAAAATAATAAACCGTTGTGCAGGGATTTGCAGCGTTTTTTTTTTTTTTTTTTTTTTTAACAGAAAATTCCGGTGAGCCACTTGAGGGACTGCCATGTGCCACTGGTAAGCGTGCTACAATCATGTTAGCATTCGATGTAGAACTGTTGAGTACAAGTTCCATCCGAACCTTTACCAAGGTTTGACATTAATCTGCAGCAAAACCCATGACGGTTGACATTACAAAATAAATAAGTATACTATGCATGAATAAAATCATAATACGTCGAAATTTATAGTTTCTAAAAACAAAAACAACCCATGACGGTGCACACGCTGAAAACTATCCGAATCACACAGGGGTTCACTCTGAACCATCATCCGGCTTGATGAAGTCCGTTGACAGTTGATTTGCTAAAGCTTGCGTATGCCTTCATATTAGACGTTATGCTTGGATAGTTTGTCTTATCCACCAGCTCACCATTTGAAAGTTTTATACCATCAACAGCGTGAGCGATCGCATTTGAGGCGAGGGCGTACTTGTCATGTTTTTACAGCGAACTTACTACATACAGATACCTTTTGGATTCACGCTTATTCACCAGGTTGGGAAAATGGGATTATGATTTCATCTGAGGTGCTGCACGTTATTATTGACGTTATATCCTAAATTTATCCAAAAGTAATAGTTGATCGATGTCAGTCGCTTCACAATTCGAACTAAATCACCCGCTAAGAAATCGTGGAGACCCATTTCAAAGAACAACGGAGTTATTGAAACGTTGTCTATTTCCACTAATAAGCGAAAATCGTTGCAGTCCTTGTCACATGGGTTCATTATTCTACTGGACTTAACTACAGAGATGTTGCTGTTCATATATTGTTTCTTTCATGTGCAATAATTTAAGTAGCTATTTCTGATGGTTCCACCAATTTTGGCCCCCAAAAACATGGGCCTTAGTTGTGTCCCGAAACTTTACAGCCAGATCGGAATATACCTAGGGGTGTTATGAGTGAAAATGGTTATAAAAATAGGTAATTTTTTTTTTTTTAGTAACATGTTAGTAACATGAGCTTTTGAGCTTTGTTTTCCACGTTTTTGGGACGAGAAGACCGAATATGAAGTCGATTTTGACCAAAGAGTGGAAAATTGAGGTTCTAAGGAACTTTCAGCCTTAAATTTACGATAAATTTCGGTCTAAAATCGACATTTTTCCGCACACAGTTCGGGTCCCCATTTGGGAACACATTTGGTTCCCAGTTGTGCTCCGAAACACAGCAGCCCGATCGGCATACACCCAGGGGTGATATGGGAGAAAAATGAGTGTAAAAATAGGGGTTTTCGAGAGATTTTTGAAGTTTTAGTGAAAATGAGCTTGTTTTCCATGTTTTTTTACGGCGAGTAGACCGAATATTTGGTTGATTTTGACCAAAGAGTGAAGAATTTAGGTTTTAACGAGGGTTAAGCTCCCGAAATTCATTTTTTATGAGTCAAAAATCTGTCACCATCAATTCGTAGAATAGCACTAGGAAAAGTGTCAACACGTGGATCAAGACGATTAAATGGCACTACCAATGATCAAAGATAATTTGAAAAAAAGAAAAAAGGAGCGTACCTAATTCAAGTTTTAGGGCCAAATTGGTGGAAACCACCAGAAATGGCTATTTCAATTATTTTACATGAAAAAAACAATAAATGAACTGCCAACATTTCTGTAGGTATGTCCAGTAGAATAATAAACCCATGTGACAAGGACTTTGCAGCGTTTTTTTCCTTACAGAACGACACCTGTGAGGAAGAAGGGCCAATCTGATTTTTTCCCACCCATTTCTAGACTTCAGACCGCTGTTATTAATTAGAATTTTGAGTTTCTTCAAAATCACTTGTAAAAATCCATAGGCTACAAGGATCTAAAAAATATTCTCAGTTTGGATTACCCAAAAAATTAATAAAAATAAAAATTTGGAAGAAAGTCCACATTGGCCCTTTGAGATGGAAGTCTTGGGAGAATCTCTGAGAGGAAGAAAGGCCCATCTGCTTCGTTTGGCGAGATTGTCCCTTTTTACTTCCGCGCTTCCAAGCACTAACGGGAGTAAAAACGCTGCAAAGTCCTTGTCACATGGGTTTATTATTCCATTGGACATACCTACCTACAGAGATGTTGGCTGTTTATTTATTGTTTCTTTCATATAAAATAATTGAAATAGCTATCTCTGGTGGTTTCCACCAATTTTGGCCCCCAAAACTCGAATAAAGTACGCTCCTTTTTTTAAAATAAATTATCTCTGATCATTGATAGTACCATTTAATCGTCTTGATCCACCTGTTGACACTTTTTCCAGTGTTATTATACAAATTGATGGTGATTTCAAACGATTTCCCAGGTTATTGACTCATAAAAAATCAATTTCGGGAGCTGAACATCTGGTAGAACCTCAATTTTCTATTCTTTGGTCAAAATCGACTTCATATTCGGTCTTCTCGTCCCCAAAAACATGAAAAACGATACCTTAAAAGCTCATGTTACCAACATGTTGCTAAAACGCAAAAGGTACCTATTTTTATACACATTTTCACTCATAACACCCCTGGGTATATTCCGATCGGGCTGAAAAGTTTCGGGACACAACTAGGGCCCAAATGGAGCATGTGTGCGAAAGAACGAATTTTTTAGACCGAAAATGAAGCCTGTACACGTGATACGGCGGGCGGCGGACGGCGTACGGCGGACGGACATTGCATTTTTGGAATCTACGTACCTTGAAACGGAAAAGAAAAAATTTTGAGGGGGTGTTATAAAAATTTTTTGCTGAGCGATTACATAGGTGTATTATTCACAGAATAATAAACCAAAATGTATTATTGTCGTCCAAAGGGGTATAATATCTAATTCCAAGATTTTTCGAATTTAACACCATATTGTAATTCTTGTATTGTAACACCATATTGTAACACCATACTTGTAATTCCCAATTATATCCTCATTTAAAAATTCAACGTATTTTGATGATCACGTAAAATTCCAAATATTCATTTTTTACCTCAGCAAAATATTCTGGAAATTCGCTAAAAATCTGAGGCACATTATCAATAATCAGTAAACACAAGAACGCTGCAAATTATTACACAACGGTTCATTATTTTCCTCTGTAGATACCTACCTGTTTTCCTGTATAGATCACGGTTTTCTGTGATCAACACCTGCCCTCGAGCTCCCCCCAGGAAAGTCCTAAATCGAGTAGATACTGTTGCAGGCCGGGGAATTACAGTTTCATAAATATGCGGTGGATTCAGCAATTCTATCATTAATTTATTTGTTTTCATGAACCGTAACGTTTTATCAAATTAAACATCCCGTACAGGCGGTATAATGCGTGCATTACAGTAGACGTCCCTTATGGTGGTGTATAGATCAATCTCACTCACTGCAGATCGTCTGGATGAATTCATTGTGCAGTTCAATTACCTAATTTCTTGACTAGGGGACGATGACTACCGACATAAGAGTAGGTGATGTTACCATCACTCCAGTGCCCCAAAAATATTGTGAATAAATGGATTGATTGATCTAAGATTAGGCTGCTACCTACCTACCGTTTCTTATATGCCTATGTCGTATGGCAGCTTCAAAAGTTGAGAATACGGGTAGCAGACACAAGATTCGGAGAAAATCCCGCGTTCTCCTCCCCCTCCCCCCCCCCCCCTCACACGACACGATAGAAATAAATTTCGGAATTCCGGTGACGTAGTGCACAACTAGACGGATTTCTGCGTTTGTAAAACAAAAAAAGGACCTAGTGAATCAGTTGAGAGTTAAGCCCCGGGCAGCGCGCACAAGAATCAGCGGAAAACCCACGTTTTTCAGCATTTTCCCCCATTCCCCCTTCTAGAAGTAAATTACATGATTATCAAGCCGATTGAATCAAACATCAGAAGAATGACAGAAAAATTGTAGGCCCTATATCACACACGATCACATCACGCTGAACATCACAATCAAGTACAGTAACCGAGTAAACAACTTCATAGTTCACTTCAAACGCTAAATTTCTGTGAAAGTCACCACGGTGACATCAAGTCCCGCATGTGCGAACCTTATAAAACGACCTATTAGCAATATAAATCACAAAATTGCATGCAAATTATACTGTTTCAACTGGTCAACTTTGAAGATTGACCCTTTATACTTGCGTCCCAGGAGGCGGTCACCAAAGTTAAAAGGGCCAATCTAAAAATTCTATACCTACAGATTGGCCCTTTTTCGCTTTTTGTCCTTGAACCGGAAAAATATATTGGCCCTGCGGGAAAAAAAAGATTGGCCCTTCTTCCTCTCAGGTGTGGAGATTATCTATGAACATTGATAGTGCCAATTAATTCTTTTTATTGTCTTATTATACAACTTTATGGTGATTTCATCCCAGGTTTTTGATTAATAAAAAATGAATTTTAAGAATAAATGAATTGTAAGTAATGCGTGTTTTAGGAGCCGAAATTGGTGGAAAACATCAGACAGTATTTCAATTGTTTTACATGAAAGAAATAATAAATGAACAGCCAACATTTCTGTAGGTGTGTCCAGTAGAATAATAAACCCATGTGACAAGGACTTTGCAGCGTTTTGGAATCTACGCACGTTGAAACGGAAAAGAAAACATTTTGAGGGGGTGTTATAAAAATGTTTTGCTGAGCGAATACATAGGTGTATTATTCACAGAATAATAGACCAAAAACGAGCGAATACACCTATGTATTCGCTCAGCAAAGCAATTTTTATAACACCCCCTCAAAATGTTTTCTTTTCCGTTTCAAGGTGCGTAGATTCCAAAAACGCTGCAAAGTCCTTGTCACATGGGGTTTATTATTCTACAGAAATGTTGGCTGTAAATTTATTGTTTGTTTCATGTGAAATAATTGAAATAGCTATTTCTGATGGTTTCCACCAATTTTGGCCCCCAAAACACAAATTAGGTAGGTACGATTTTTTTTTTTTTTTTTCAAATTATCTTTGATCATTGGTAGTGCATCATTTAATCGTCTTGATCCACGTGTTGACACTTTTTCTAGTGTTATTCTACAAATTGATGGTGATTTCGCAGGTATTTGACTCATAAAAAATCAATTTTGGGAGCTGAACATCTGGTACAACCTCAATTTTCCACTCCTTGGCCAAAATCGACTTCATATTCGATCTTCTCGTCCCCAAAAACGTGGAAAACGATACCTCAAAAGCTCATGTTACCAAAATGTTGCCTAAAA